>JADBJO010032412.1:12500-15708 GCA_016801955.1 Conus betulinus
TAGGTTCTGGGCGAATTATGGGACGGATAAAGAAACACAGTTTGTCTTTTTTTCTTCTTCTTCTCTTTAAAATCCAGTTTCAGTGCGAAACTCGTTACAGTCAAGCGGTGACTGCCCTGGTATGGCCGTTTGCGGTCGACTGGACTATAAGCCACGTTTACTTACTTACTTGTTACAATTACTTGTCATCATTTTGTCGCCATATCTGTGACGATTAACATTATTTCGTTTTGACCTGGCCACCCGTTTTAGATCTACTCACGATATTGCCTAGTTTAGTTTTTGATTTTGACCAATGGGCAGATACATAATGCATTTGATTAAATTTTCTAGACTACGATTTGCTAATATTGGAACAAATAGGTCTTTATTTTAGTTTACTGATTTTGACCACATGGGCCAATACAAATGTATTTGAGTAGTTTTTTCTTTATAACGATTTGCTGATGTTGGAACAATAGTTTTTGTGTGTGTAATTTTACCTGCTTTTAGACAGTATACTTGCTTTGATTCGCGATACACAGTACTCTCAGATAGTCCTACCTAGGTCTATTTGCCAAAGTACATTTTAAATCTAGCAGGTTTTAGTTCTGTGTTAAAAAGTGACGTCTATTGACATTCATTCTTTCGCTCACATAAGGGGTATTCAATGATCTCATTGAGGAATGGTGTAATATATAACTGTTCACAACATTCGTATGACATTCCATGTTTTCATTGTCCTTTACTTTACCTTAGAGGAGAATGAAAAGCAATACTGTAACGGATCACATGTTCGGTGAAAACATTATTTTTGGTAATAGTTGTAATATTTTGTGATGAAAATGTTGATTAAAATCCACAGCCTTTACTGTCTGACAACATTGTAGTGAAGCTTATCATTCATTGATGTTTGGTTCTATTAACGACGGCAATTGCTGAGAAACCGGCCAACGTTGCAAAATTACACGCACGCAGAGAGAGAGAGAGAGAGAGAGAGAGAGAGAGAGAGAGAGAGGCAACTGGACCAAGTGATTACATAAACTCACGTTGTCACACACGTGAGGTAAAAATTATGTTTGTAACAATTCCGAACTTTATACAGATGTATTTCTTTCGGTTTTTTTCTTATCGATTGTGGGATTCCATGCCAAATGGTCGGTCCCAGACCTTTCCACTTTGGTCAGAGAACTCGATTCGGTATAGGCATTTATAAGAGCAATCCTGACTGAGAATGGTGAGATGGGAAAAAGCTGACCTTTCCTTTCAGACCTGGCGATGTAACTACATCTGGTCATTCTTGAGATTGTGTTTGTGTGTGTGTGTGTGTGGTTGTGTGTGTGTGTGTGTGTGTGTGTTGTGTGCGTGTGTGTACGTGCGTGCGTGTGTGCGTGCGTGCGTGCGTGCGTGCGTGCGTGCGTTGTGTGGTGTGGTGTTGTGTGTGTGTGCGTGCGCGCGTGTTGATGCATTTGGATTTGTATTGCTGTTTTTTCCGTTTTTTTTTTTTTTTCTTCGTCCCATTCGTCATTCATTCTTTGTCCTCCTCCTCCCTCCTTCTCTTCTTTTCCTTTCTCCTTTCGTCATCTGTTCTTCCTCCTCCTTCGCCTCCTCTTTCCTTCCTCCTCCCTCCTCCTTTTCCTCCTCCTCCTCCTCCTCCTCCTTTAATCCGTTTTCCCCAATAATGAAACGTAATGCTGCTGCTCCGAACGATTTTTCGTCATCCAAACGGGATGAGCGAAAGAGGAGGAGGAATGGAGAGGGGAGGATGGGGTGGGGGTGGGGGCGGAAATGAGGTTAAGGAAGAAGTGAGAGAGGGGGGGAAGTAGGAGATTATGGGTGGGGTAGGGGTGAGATTGGCTGTAGACTAGAATAAGGGTCAAAAGAAGAAAGAATGAAGAAGAAGGAATAAGAAGAAGAGAAGAAGAAGAAGAGGAAATGGAAGAAGGAAATAGAAGAAGAGAAATGCGCAGAAGAGAAAGCCTAGTGTATAAGAATGTCTCATCTTACACGACCAAGACAATCCTCACAGCCATCAACCAAACACGGCTACCAGCCCAGAAGCCTTTCCCTCCCATGTCCCACACCTTGAACCTACCTCTTCTCCCTCTTTTTTTTTTTTTTTTTTTTTTTTTTTTGCTGTCCCAACCTCTGCGCTAACCTCAAGGCAGTGCACCCACGCCGCTCATTCCGACCACCCCGTGCAGTCATATGTCAAGTCGTCAAGAGGGAAACCCACCGGGGGGGACACTGCACTGCTGCCGAGTCACTTCGGTGGTGTTCAGTGGCGCCTGTTCTGATCTAACATACGCAGGACACCACCTACTAAAGCCCCTACTGACGACAATAAATGCTTAGTCGCGGAGCCGGCGTGAGTGAGCTCTCCCTCCGGAGGGCGCCACCACGTCCGTCCAAACGACAGCCCCCATGGACTCGCCGATACCGGTGACCCCGACGGAACCAAACCAAGGCCACAGACGTGGAGAGGACATCGAAATTGAGGTCACCATGAGAGCAGGGCATGAAGGGCCACAGAATTTGAGACTTTTTTTTTATGCTGATCGATGAGAATGAGGATGATTAAGATGATGCTACGGATTTCCATTTCGGTCTGAGAACTACATGACAGGGCTGTACTCTACGCTTCCTTTCATAATATATCCCGGCGTCAACCAGCCCGAGAGATACAGGCACCTGCAGTGTTGGTCAGGAAATTTGAGCACAACACTCTCAGAAACGCTCCATTAAGTGGACTCTACTTCCTTCTTCATCATCAACTCTTCTTCCTTCTTCATTCATCTTCGTTCCTTCTCCTCATCACTTCCGTCTTCTTCCTTCTTCATTTCAAACTGCTTCTTTTCCTTCCCCTCCTTCATCAACTCTTCTTCCTTCTTCATCTTTTTACCTCTTCTTCCTTCTTCTCGCCTTCATCAGCACTTTCGTCTTTTTCTTCCTTTTTCCTCCCATCATCCCTTCCTTCTTCCTTCTTCATCATCTTCCTTTCTTCCTCCTTCATCATCATCCCTTCCGTCTTCCTCCTCCTTCATCATCCCTTCCTTTTCTTTTTTTTCCCCTTCATCATCCTTCCATTTCTTCCTTCTCCTTCGATCATCCCTCCTTTCTTTTTTTCGTTTTTTTTTTTTTTTTCCTTCTCCTCCAGCATCCCTCCTTCTGTTTTTTTTTTTCCTTCATCATGCCCTTCCTTCCTCCTTCTCCTTCATTCATCCCTCCT
>JADBJO010032413.1:10000-15706 GCA_016801955.1 Conus betulinus
AGTACAACAAAAAAAATGCAAATAAACAAATCAGCTTTGTGCGTGCGTGTGTGTGTGTGTGTGGTTGTGTGTGTGTGTGTGTTGTGTGTGGTGTGTGTGTTGGCGTGCGTTGCGTGCGTGCGTGCGGGCGTGTTGTGTCTGTGTGTGTGTTGTGTGTGTGGTGTGGGTGTGTGTGTGGTTGTGTGTATGTGTGTGTGTGTGTGTGTGGTGTGTGTGTGTGTGTGTGTGTGTGTGGTGTAAAGTTCCATGAATCAAGCACAAATCAACAATTGCCAATAAAACAAAATAGCTTGAGGCGCGCGCGCGCTCGTTGTGTGTGTGTGGTGTTGTGTGTGTGTGTGTGGTGTGTGTGTTGGTGTGTGTGTGTGTGTGTGTGTTGTGTGTGTGTGTGTGTGTGCTCGCGGGCGCGTAGAAGCAAACGCGTATTTTTGCTCTTAAGAAAAGTTCGTTTCGCTGGCAACATTCCCTTTTCAGGGAGTGTGATTGTTTTTACTCCACCATTTGCTTCGCGCCGACTAGGCAAGGGGAAGCATCAGGGCCTATCCATAACAGGGTCATGGAACTCCATCTCCCCTTGCAACCAAGATGACGCGATAAAGGGGCATCCGGGGAACTCTGGTGTCTGAAAAGCTAATTTAGCCCAAATACCTATAATATCTTAAAGCTGTGGGCTGCTTTCTACTCGGCCGAGACTAATGTTTTGATTGTTTCGTTTTCGTTACTGGGGAAGTTAGCACATTTTTGTGTCTGTGCTGGAGAAGGTCTCAGAAAGGGAAGAGAGAGAGAGAGAGGGGGGTGGGAATTTTCTTCTGTGTATGGTGTGTGTGTGTGGTGTGTGTGTGTGTGTGGTTGTGTGTGTGTGTGTGTGGTGGGTGTGTGCTTACGCTCGCGCGTATGTTGTGTGTTGTGTTGTGTGGTGTGGTGTGTGAGAGAGAGAGAGAGAGGAGAGAGAGAGAGAGATGAGAGAGAGACTTGAGAGAGAGAGAGAGAGAGAGCGAGAGCGTGGACGCACATAAACGTAGGAAACATGTATCAATTATTGCTTATGACCAAATTCCATCGGAAAATGCCACTAGACATTCCACGATGTTTCTTTCCTCCAGTTCGCAAGGGGAGCCGTTCCTTCAAAGCAAGCCTTCCTGACTGCGTCTGAGCCGGGTGAACCGCTCTTAGCTTTTATTCCCATCAACAAGATTATTACCGAAGCGTTCGTACGCCTTCTTCTCCCGTGTAAGGACGGAACCTACTTGTTTGGCTCACCTTCTTTGTTCTTTCTTTGTTTTTGTCTCTCGAAACTATCAAGGAGAAAAACAGGGACACACGTCCCCAGCGGAGAAGAGTTGAAGAGAGGCCAGCGACGAAATGGGAATTTTGTGGGGAATTTGGGGGAACGGGGAGGAGAAAACGGTCTGTTCATTCTCCCGGCTTCTCTCTCCACCCCACATCGATAAACGAAATAATAAAACAATAGAAATAAAAAGTGTATGATATTATGCAATGAAAATAAAGTATGCGAGATACAGCACGGGGGTTTAGGACATCTCCAAAAACAGAGCCTACGGTCTGTAGTTTTTGGTTGTTTGTTTTAAGTTTGTTTCTTTTGTTTTTAAGCCGCTTTGAATTTTTTTTTAATATTATTAGGGCTCTTCACTTGCTGTGAAGTTATCCGTGTCGTGTCTTCCGTGTTCTGTTAGCATTTGGTTAGTTTTCGATTGTTTTTGTTGGTTTGTTTGCTGATTCAGGAGGAGAAAAGAGAGTATGTAGGTGGCGCCGCGAAAGGGGTGTGTGTGTGTGTGTGTGTGTGTGGTGGGGTGTGTGTGTGTGTGTGTCGCTGCGTGTGTGGCTGTGCGCGCTGCGTGCGTGTGTGTAGGGTGTGTGTGTGTGTGTGTGTGTGGTGTGTGTGTGGTGTGTGTGTGTGTGTGTGTGTGTGTGTGAGCCTCACTGTCACTGTGTGTTATGTTACTCTCAGTGAACTGCACGGTTCCCGTCTAGCTCCTTCTTCCAAACCGACACGGGTAAGTCGAGGACTCATGGAAAGTCATGCTATAAATCAAACAACACAAAAACAGCCCGCAGCAAACAAAGAGAGATTTGTTTTTCGTGGTAACATTTTTGTGTAACAATCATTAAAGCCAAAAAGAGAAGTGTAACCAGGCAGAACAGAAACATACATTCACTGTATGATGTCGCGACACCATGTCTCTGGGTAGAAGACACAACAAATAAACATACACATATACAGTAGATTTACAATGCAATGCAAACGCACTTTAGTGCAATTCGGCGCACTCATTGTAAAACAAAAGAGTACAGTACGAAAGAAAATCATATCAGTCCGACACAATGCAAAGAAATTTGAACATATATAACACAATACAAATATCAAACAAAAACAAAAAACACCAACGAAACAAACAAAACACAAAATTGCACAACCAAATGCGTGCAATTGCAGTGCGTTTGGTGGTAACAAAGCAAAAAAACAATACCACGCAAGACAGAACAACACAAACAACAAACTCGCCATGCTTTTGAAGTACAACTCAAGACAATATAATACAATGCAACGTGACGATGTGTACCCAAACGCGTACAAATCGCTCTCGCGTGCTCTCTCGCCTCCTGACCCCCGCTGCTTGCTCTCGGGCCCTTCTTCCGCTCCCTGCTCTCTCCCTCCTCACCTGTCCTCTCACTCTCTCCCGCTCTTCCAGGTGTTCTCCTCCCCCTGCGGTTCTGTCAAGCCCAGGCCCATTGGTCTGTAATCGCCCAAGTTCTGGGTTCTTTTCTTCCCTCAAAAGCTCGTTTCCCTTCATATTATTGTCTGGATCGCAGGCGACCCAGGCAACAGCGACTCCTCTCCTCCCCAGTTTCAATCAGCCAAGCTCGTCTGCTGAGGACTTTGCAGTGGGTGGGGCGATACCTGCAGCCATGCCCTTTGGCTTTTTGGGCGCTCTTCTCAACAGTTGCCTGCTCTGCGTGTGGTTTAGCAGAGACGTACAAAAAAGCATCATGCTGTGCAATACTGACGGCAAAATTTGAAGTCGGTTGGATAGAGGAGAAGCAGAGTTAGAGAGAAGAGAATAGAGAGAGAGAGGCGGAGAGAGAGACAGCCACGACAGGACTAACAGACCTGACAGAGTACCATAGAGAACCAGAACCTAAAAACATACATATCAGTTAAGATTTCCTGTCTGGTATTTTTGATTTCGTGCCTAGATTCGAAATGAATTATGACCTCCCACAAAATCCCGCATTACGAACATCAGTTGTGACCAACAGTCCCTCCTATGTTAGCCACGAACACACCCGTTTTTAGTCGCCATACGCCCTCAGTCATGGCAAAGTCCAACAGGAGCAATTCCATATCAGATTTCACCGGAGACAAATGCACAGACCCGGGTGCGATTCCGAACCGAGAAGGGGGGCGTGGCAGAAATATTCAGGCAGCCGAGGAGAGAGAGCTCGGAGGGAGCGAGAGAAGGAGTAAGGAGAGTACCGTGAAGAGAAGAGACAGTTAGAAAGACTAAGACCAGAGCCAGACAGACAGAACAGACAGGGCAGACAGGAGGAAGACAGACAGAAGACCAGACCAGACAGACAGGCAGACCAGACAGACAGGCAGGGGACAGACAGAGACAGACAGACAGCACACAGGCCACACAGACATGTGACGGATGGGCAGAAAGGTACAGACAGACGGAAAGACAGCCGACAGTCAGGCAGACAGGTACAGGACACCGACACCACGACACAGCAGCGAAGAGAGATACCCAGATAGATCAGCAGACAAAGTAGTAGACCAGAGAGACAGAGAGGCCAAAGAAGCACTACACAACACAAAATACACATAAACACGCGCACGCACTCAACACCACACACCCACACACACACACACAAACAAACACCCAACACACACCACAACACACTCACACACACGTGCGCCGCGCGTTGCACTCACACATCACAGGGAAGGAAAGAGAGGGAGAGCAAGGAGACAGAGACCAGACAGACCTACACGACAGGAGAGAGACATGAGAGGATAACAGAATTCACACACAACCACACCACACACCACACACACACACACACACACGCACGCACACGCACACACACACACACACACAACACAAACACACAAACACACAAGGCGCGCTCGTTGAGTGCGTCACTTACGCACCATAGAGAGGAAGAGAGGAGAAGGAGACCAAACAGACGGACAGAGAGGACAGCAGGACAGAATACAGCCAAAATAGACAGACAGCCAGACAAGAGAGGAGAAACAGCCGACATTGATGTGTGGAGGAAGAGTGAGTGCTGTATTTCCCAATACCCGGCAGAACTCCCAAGTTTTTTCGCCCTGTGAGGTGTTACTTTTTCAATCAGTCTCTCTTCTTGCTGCTTCATTATCTGCCCTTTGAAATACCAATCCCTCTTAACCGCATCAACCCCCACCCCCCCCCGCTGGTGCCTTGCGATCCTCTCTTACATCTAAATTGGTTCTGTCCCTGTCTCCGTTATATCCATAAGGCATTTGTTTTTTCATTTCAACAACTCACAAACCTCCCCTGTTGTACGGGGGGGTACGGTTAGGGGGGCGCTGACCAGCGGTGAGATGGAGTTTTGATAGGGGTTTTCTGTTAACTACTTTCCATATGCTACTTGGTTAAGGCTGTGTGGAGTAGCGATACATTTGTCTGGTTCGGTCTCTTGCAGTTCAGTTTGAGGGTTTTTCCCTTTTGTCCTTCTTTTTTTCTTCTTTTTTCTTTTTTTCTTTTTCTTTGTTTTTTTTTTTTTTTTTTTTTTTCTTTTTTTTGGTTTTTGGGGGGTGGGGGGGGGGGGGGGCATATGGTGCTGTTCCTCCCTGTCTGTTCTGTCCCTGGGGGTGGGGTGGTCTGTCCACTATCCTCTCTCATCTGTTGTTTCTCCCCCGTCTCCTTCCTGCTCTTTTATCTCTCTCTCTCGTGCTCTCTCTCTCTCTCTCTCTTTCCCTCTGTATGTGTGTGTGTATGTTGTAGTGTGTGTGTGTGTGTGGGTGTGTGTCCGTGGTATGTGCCGCGTGTCGTATGTCGCTGCAGCGACGCGCGGGGGCAGTGTAGTACGTGCGCGCGCGTCTGCGCGTCAGCGTGCTTACGTGCGTGCAGTAAACGTGAGTGCGTACGTGGTGCGTACGTGAGTGCGGTACGTGGTGTGTCGTGTGTTGTGGTGGTGTGTGTGTGTGTGTATGTGTATGTGTGTGTGTGTGTGTGTGTGTCTGGCTTGTCTTTCTGTCCTGTCTGTTTGTTAGCGTATGTCCGTCGGTCCGTGTGTGTGTGTGTGTTTGTGTGTGTGTGTGGGTGTGTGTGTGTGGCGTGTTGTGTGTGCGTGCGGTACGTGCGTGCGTGCGGTACGTGCGTGCGTGCGTGCGTGCGTGCGTGGCTGTGTGTGTGTGTGGTGGTGTGTAGTGTATGAGTTGAATCTTCGTCACAGGCAAGATTATATCTTAGCTGTTTCAAATATAGCACAATTTTCACCTGCCCATATATCTGATTTGTCCATGCTGCCTGAGCAACATCTTTATATCTTGTCTCGTCGTAAGGAAGACCTTCCACCTGCTTCTCTAAAATATCACACGTTCGTTTTGAAGGAGTAGTTTTGACTTGTTTGAAACCATCTGTTTCTTTTTTGGCTGTGTCGTCATTCCATTTGTCTAAGTATCACCTATTTTCT
>JADBJO010032414.1:0-15705 GCA_016801955.1 Conus betulinus
TTTTCGCTGAACGTAAACAGTTGCCGTAACTTATTTTTTGTGTTTTTTGAATCTTGAAAATGTTTTGCTTTTAACAGCGTGTCTCCTTTCACGGATCGCATCCTGGATGACATCAGTCAACCCAAGGAGGCTTGGGGGAATGTTTTTACCTCTTTTAGTTATAAAGGGAGCATGTTTTGTCATAGACATAAGTAAATGACTTGTGCCAGAATTGAAATGCTTCATCATGATCAGTGAACTGATACACGTTTGGTAAAGATGAATGAGCTAAGTCGAAAAGAAATGCGTCTTTTATCAAAGTTAGCAAAAGATCTGTAGGTAATAACTTTGTGTCCAGGCTCGGGAATTTTTTGTGCCTTTCCTGAACCAAGTAAGGCAAAAGGTAGGTGATCACTGCAGCCGCAATGTGGAGAACACACTTCAACAATGTTTTGTTGTGTGTTGCTGTAAAAATGTGATCAATCAGTGTTTCAGAAAGCGGAGTAATTCTAGTGGGCGTTTCAATTAATTGATGAAGTCCAAAATTCAAACTGTTTGGATCCATCGATGATTGGGCTTAAAAAGATCAATGTTAAAATCACCAAGAAGGATGATTTCATTGTCACTGAGTGTTACATCTTCAAGCATATCATTAAAACCTGTTGACCCATTCTATATGTTCGGAGGGGTTTCTGTAAATGAATCCAATGAATAATGGTTTGTTTTTCTTTTTAGATTGATTTCGACCCATATACATTCTACGTTGTGTTTTTCTAACGATATGATACGTTTATACGTAACAGACTGACTGATACATAGGATTAACCAGTTTGTTTTGGTAGAATGGGATCAAGTCTCACGGTGTTGTAACCTGGAATAGATAACATCTGCATCAGATATAATTCTTCGATAACGTGATTCAGCACAACAAAATACGGAAACTGTCGGCCTGAGGTATATATAATGAAGATAACGGATCTAATTTGTTGAGAACATGGTTGATATTTAAAACCCTACTCGAGGCCGTCCCTAGAAGGCCACGCATTCACCGTGGTATTACGACTGAGTGGTGATCACAGCCAAACGATACAGGTTGCAGCTTCAAGGAGAACGAGTAGCTGGTTCAGCCAGAGAGAGAGAGAGAGAGGGGGGGGAGGAGGGGGGCACTGACACTGACACATCTTTTATTGCCATCAGCAAATTACCCCTGTTGACAAGGGGGTTACTGCTGCATTACTGCCTTAATAGATAGCGATAAGGACATGCAATTGAAAGAAAAGAACATGTACGATTTCACAAATATTTCAATCTACAATGGACAATATCCCTCCACCCCCCCCCCCCCCCCGCCCCCCGCCCCCCCACCCCCCCCCCACACACACACACATACACCACGTCACCACACTACATTCTAACACTCAACGCGCACACAGCACGCACGCACGCACGCACGCACGCACACACACACACAGCCACACACACACACACACACATATCTAGGAATAACAAATGTTCGTTTCACAACCGAGGAATATTCACATCCCCGCACATGTAATGATAATACATTATCATACCTGAAGGATATGACAGTGAAATTAAAGGAAGACAGTTAAGAGTAGAATTTTTTGGAACAAAGTGACTGAAGTACATACTGGAACAATGAACTCGCCATCTGACATCGAACAGTCATTTATTGTCTTCCCGGTACAAGGTGCAGAATGTCGTTCGAGATGTTCATTGTTCTAATATGTACTTCAGCCACTTTGTTCCAGAAATTATACTCTTAACTGTCTTCTTTTGATTTTGACTGTTATGTTCTTCAGGCATTATAATGTATTACCCTCGGTCACACAGAAGTTAAAGGCGTATCTTTGGTCTCCATACTCACAGACTGGAAGACGGGAAGTTGAAGAACTCGTTGCAAGCTCTCAGACGCTGTCAGCTTGCCTGGTATGGGCAAAGTCTCTTGCAGCGATTGCCTGTTCAAGACCACCTTGCCGGGTATAGTGGAGAGCAGACTTACTGCAGGCTAAAGACACACCTTTAACTTGTGTTTGACCGAGACAAAAAAAGTGGAGATCCCTAATTGTGTAGGTGTCTCCCGGTATTTCTATGATCACTGGATGATGATGATGATGATGATGATGATAATGATTATGATGATGATGATGATGATGATGATGATGATGACGATGACGACGATGATGATGATGATGGTGGTAACGAAAAGATGTTCTATCTGAAAGGGTAAAATGTACGCCGTATAGTCGGAAAGGTGGCAAACATGAAAAACAGAAGCGAACATTCGTGTTGCCGTAGCGAAACGGTTGCCATGGTAACACGGGAGCAGTAGCTGGACTGTGTGGTGATCTTGGAGGTCACGACTAAAGATTCATGCAACATTTCTTAATCCGACTCACTTAGGAATGAAACTGGATTAATTCATTCGAGAGAAAAAAAAAAAAGTTCAGAATGTAATCAGCATGTCTTTCTGTTAAAGGAGTTTAATCTTTCTAGCAATGACCTTGAATTCTGACATGCAAACATTTCTCGGGATAAGAAAATTGCTGTATAAAAAGGTATGTAACGCTTGTATCCCATCTTATATTTTCAGCTATGTTTTCCCCCTTTCACGGCACGTTCTGGTTTGGCTTTTTTTTTTCTTTCTTTCCCCCCCCCCCCCCCCCCCCCCCCCCCCCCCCCCCCCCTTATTTCACATCTCATTTTTTTTCTCTTCCAGAGTCACTCTATCTACCTGCAGTGATTCATTCTCTATTTCCAGTGCACTGGTCTTGACAGTGGGCTGCGTATAAATTTATTCTTATTTAACACCATTGTTGGTGTTATGTTTAAGAAGTAATCACTTCTATGGACATGTAGGGCAACTTTTCTTTCTAATCCTTCGATTTCATCCAGACAGAGAATAGGCTAACATGGTGACACGTTTAAAGTTTTTACTTCCGGCTAAAAAGTCACGAATCAGTCTTCATGAGACTGTTTACATCGGTCCTCAAACAAAGGCGTGTCCTCGGACTCGTGATCCTGGGTTGCGAGTTCGAATTTCGGTACAGGGGGATTTTTTCCCTCGGAGTTAACATTGGTTCTGACTCCATTCCCCATACAGTCCTTCGAATGAGACTATAAACCGAGGTTCCGTGTGTGAACGCACGCACACATTTTGCACACACGTCAAATCCCATCACCAACTTTCGGAAGAGAGAAGGCCAGTTTGGCAGTTGGTATGGATGACACGTTAGACATAGCATGCATCTTCCCCGAAGATGGAGTATGGCTGCCTTAATGGCGGGATAAAAAACGGTCATACATACAAAACTCCACTGCCTGTCTATACAAGCAGTGTCCGCAGGAGTATCAGCCTGCATACGCAGAAAGAAAGAAAGAAAGAAAGAGTGGCGTTGTATAGCCGTTGAAAATGCCTGCAATGTTATGAAAATTTCGAGAGCTATGACACAGCGCAGTCATTTGAAATGCATGGAACATCCTAAGAAAAGTTTCTGGAAGAGATTTAGACTTTCTAGAAGGTTCTGGGGATATTCAAGAATGTCAGGAATTATCGCGCATTTGATGTCGCTTGAAGACACGTCATCTGGTCAATGTGTACCTCGTGAGAACTTTTTAAACACGTTTTAAACAGAACTCAAGTAGTATTTCATCTATGTTGAATAACCAAAGATACGAGGCCAACTCGATCGGCCTGTAGTAAGCATGTTGTCTGGATCAGCTATCATTTCCACCTTACGATATCCAGATGTTGTTTCACACAAAAATTTGATGTTCGAATATTCTTACACTCAAAAATGATGTTTCAGATCTTCTGTTGTACAGGAATGATGTCGCAAGTGTTCTTTCTCAGAGGAATGATATTTCAGGGGTTTTTTCCCCACTTGGTAATAATGTTGCATATGCTCCTGTACATACGAAGGATGGTGCACTTTGTTTTTTTTTTTTTTCCTAGTGATGTTTCATATATTCTTCGCAGAGACGTGATGTTCAATTGTTCTTTCACAGAAATTGTGTTTTCTGATGTTCTCTCTCACAGGAATTATACTCTAAATAGTTTACACATGAATTATGTTGCACCTGTTCTTTCACACAGAGTGATGGTCCACCTGTTCTTTCACACAGAGTGATGGTCCACCTGTTCTTTTCACACAGAGTGACGTTCAACCTGTTCTTTCACACAGAGTGACGTTCAACCTGTTCTTTCATACAGAGTGACGTTCAACCTGTTCTTTCACACAGAGTGACGTTCAACCTGTTCTTTTCACACAGAGTGATATTCCACTTGTTCTTTCACACAGAGTGATGTTCCACTTGTTTTTTTTCACTCAGGGATGATATTCCAGGTATTCTTTCACACAGGAAAAAAAAGAAACGTTCCAGGATTTGTTTTTCACACAGGAATATCTGTTGTTGTTGTTTTTTTGTTTTGTTGTTTTATCTTACTCAGCATTGGTGTTTCAAATGTTGTTTTCTCGTAGAAAGGATTTTCTAATGTGTTTTTTTTTTTCCACAAAGGAATGATGTTCCGTTTTTTTCAGTTCAGAATGATGGATCAGATGTTTCTTCAATACAGGAATGATGTTTCTGAAATTCTTTCACACAGAAATTCTGTTTGATTTTGAAACACGAGAATGATATTGCAAACATTCTTTTGTGCAGGAGTATTTTTCAGAGGTTTGTTAACGCACAGTTTGTGTTTCTGACATTTTTAATTCTCTAAAGAAAGATGTTCCAGGTGTTCCGTAAACAGGAACGGGTGCTCTGATTTTGTTTCCATGTGTGTGAATAATTCTGATTTTTCTTGTACCCAGGAGTGATGTTTGGTATGTTCTTTCAGACATGAATTATGTTTCTGACATTCTTTAAAACATGAATTATGTTTTTTTTTATGTTCTTTCACCCACAGATAAGGAATGACGTTTCTGATGTTCTTTCACTCACGGACAAGGGATGACGTTTCTGATATTCTTTTCACTCATGAATTATGTTTCTAATATGTTTTCACTCACGGACAAGGAATGACCTTTCTGATATTCTTTCACTCATGAATTATGTTTCTAATGTTCTTTCACTCACTTACAAGGGATGATTTTCTGATATTCTTTCACTCATGAATTATGTTTCTAATATTCTTTCACTCATGGACAAGGGATGACGTTTCTGATATTCTTTCACTCATGACTTATGTTTCTAATATGTTTTCACTCACGGACAAGGGATGGCGTTTCTGATATTCTTTCACTCACGGACAAGGGATGGCGTTTCTGATATTCTTTCACTCACGGACAAGGGATGACGTTTCTGATATTCTTTCACTCACAGACTCGGGAACGGTGATGCTGATATTCCTTCACTCCTGAGTGATGCTTTGGATGTCTTTTTTACTCTGAAACTCAGCAATTATATTTTTGACTTTTTTCTCACACATGAATGATGACGCTTCTGATGTTCTTTCACTTTTCACAAAGGAATGATATTTCCATTAAAAAAAATCTGGTTTTCCTTTTACTTGATAGAATGGTGTTTCAGATGTACTTTCGAAGGGAATGATATAACAGGTTTTCACCACAAATGAATTATATTTCCTTTCTTTAAATTCGTGTTTCCTTTTTTCATTGTGGGAATCGTGTTTCAGATGTACTTTCAAAGGGGATGATATAACAGGTTTTCCACTACAAATGAATGATATTTCCTTTCTTTAAATTCGTGTTTCCTTTTGAATTGCTGGAATGGTGTTTCAGATGTACTTTCACACCGGCTTCATGGAGTACATTCTGTTCGAGAAAGCCCACACAACGACAAAGGCAGGTAAGCGTCATTGGCATTATTTTCTCTCTGTAGCCGTGGCCCTTGCAGGCTGTGGTCATGTGGCTCGATGGACAGATGGTGTCAGGCAGGTGGCCTTGTACGCTCTCGGTGACGCCTCTTCCATAATACATATACTGACACCGCCGTCTCCCCCCCCCCCCCCCCCCCCCTACCCCCACCCTCGGAGCTCTCCTCATCTCTGTCACTGTACCTCCCTGTTCGCCTGCGCATCTGTCTGTCTGTCTGTCGGTTTGTCTGTCTGTCTCTCTGTCTCTTCCTCTGTCACTCTCTCTCTCTCTGTCAGTCTCTCTCTCTCTCTCCTCTCTCTCTCTCTCTCTCTCTCTCTCTCTCTCTCTCAGTCTGTGTGTGTGTGTGTGTGTGTGTGTGTGTGTGTGTGTGTGTGTAAGTGAATGTCTGTCTGTATATCTGTCTGTCTTCCGTCCGTCTGTCTGTCTGTCTGTATCTCTTTTTCCTCTCTCTCTCTCTCTCTCCTCTCTCTCTCTCTCCTGCTCCGTCGGTCCGTCTCCTGCTCTCTCTCTCTCTCTCTCTCTCTCTCTCTCTCTCTCTCTCTCTCTCTCTCTCTCTCTCTCTCTCTCTCTCTCTCTCGGTGTCGCTCTGTCAGTTTGTCTGGTCTATCTGCCCTCCCTCCCCCCCTCCACCTCCTCTCTCTCTCTCCTCTCTCTCTCTCTCTCTCTCTCTCTCTCTCTCTCTCACTCTCCTATCTTTCATTCCCTTCATTCATTTCTTGCCCTCCCTCTCTGTCGTCTACTCTCCCCGTCTCTCTTTCTTTCCCTTCCCTCTCCAAAAGTCAGTTTCTATTCTGGTACTTCTGTCTGTTCTTATAGCTTGGCAGCCCCCCCCCCCCCCCCCCCCCATCCCCTACCCTTACCCCCCCCCTTCCCTCTAACCAAAGGGAAGGCGAGAGAGAGAGAGAGAGAGACAGACAGACAGACAGATAGACAGACAGACAGACAGACATAGAGCAGAGCTATCAAAACCACTCCATGACCGAAGACGGGTAAGGTGAATGGTGACGGTGTTGGAGCAGTCGATGACCTCCACAGCCGTCCGTCCCCAGTCGTGGGGCAACAAGGCAAGAGATGTCACACCCGATCCACTCCTCCTTCTTCATGTCGCCCACGAAGGACCTCATCCTGAGGCCTCTGAGACATCCATTCTTTCATTGACCTGGTAGGATCGTCTCGGACAGCGAGTCATGACTAGATACATACATGCCTGGCCACCGGTTTGTCCTACTGAGTCTGATCAAAGATAACTCCGCCCTACGGAAAGATGGTGCACTCCGCGGAAAAGTGAAGCCAGATGGCTGGCACATTTCCATGCTACCACTCCCACCTCTCACCGCCTATTTTTTCCACGCGTGTCCAACATGGCGAGTAAGGCAAGAGGCGACTGGGGCGCCGCGCCGAACTGTCATAATTCTCGGAAGAAGGGGTTCCGGTGTTTTTCTTTTCCGAAAAACGAAGAAAGGTGAGATCATTTTCTGTGTTACATTTCCTAAATTCGTTGTTTTAAGAGAGAGAGAGAGAGAGTCCAGCTGCGTGAGCGAGGAAATTGCTCCCGCGTTGTTGTCATGCAGAAGCAGAGAGAGAGGACGTACATGCACGCGCGCGCGCGCGCGCGCGCGTGTGTGTGTGTGTGTGTGTGTGTGTGTGTGTGTGTGTGTGTGTGAGACACAGAGAAAGGAGAGAGAGAGAGAGTAAAAATGCATAGGATCTACTACTAGCGCTCGTTCGCGCGCGCGCGCGCACACACACACACACACACACACACACACACACACACTTGTATTAAGATGATACGCATGTGCATAAGCAAGTGACCCATGTGCTCACACGGCGCACATATGCACACACTGAGAGAACGTCTACAGACTGGCGTTAATTTAAAAACAGTTTCTATATTGAACTGAGTTTCATCATTCTTTTTGTGTTCTTTGCAGGTGCAAGAAGTGGGGTTCAGAACTGTAGGCGTGACGATCTTGTGGGCAAACCAGCTACGTGCCTTCATGCGAACTGCTGTATTTGTTCTGAGCATTTTGAAGCCAATCAGTTCATGGACCACACCTGCAAGAACTGTCGACTGATTTGGAGTGCAGTACCAACGCTTTTCAGTGTACCAAATCCACCACCAAGACTGACCATAAAAGAGTGATGTAAAACAAAATAAAAGAAGAAATAAGATGACGATAAGTCCCACACACACACACACACACACATGAAACAGATGAGACAGACAGAACAGGAAACTTAGTTAAAACATTCTGTTCCATCACTTCCTGATGTGTCAGTCGGCTATGCTATGCGCGGGTAGGGTGGGAGTGGCGGGCAAAGCCTGCTCGCGGCACGGTGCTCAGCCGGCTTCACCGTGGCTAATACTACGGACAGAGTGACCGCTCAGCGAGTGAACCGTCTTTTCCGTAGGGCGTACAGTCTTTGGTCTGATGATCGCAAAGATGGTCCGGGACAGAGTGGTTGACGAGATATATGCCCACCACCTTACAAGCGAGAAGAAAGAAAGGGTGGCAGAGTGGTTAAGACGTTCGCCTGCCAATCCAGCGTGTGAGAAGTGCGTGGGTTCGAGTCCTGCCTTTCTCGCCCCCTTTCTGCCCCAGTTTGAATGACAAATCGAACTGAACGTCAAGTCCATCGGACTATAAGCGAGTCGGACCCGTGTGCCTTCCTGGCCCCCTGCACACGTTAAAGAATCCATGGCAGTTGAAAATCGGAAAGAGCAGGGGGAGTTCCCGCTGCCCTGGCAAAATTGATGTAGATGGAAGATGGTCGCCTGGTATTTCTTAACAAGCCACAAAAATTGTCACTTCCTGTTATCGTGTGCCATCATGCACCGATGGAAACGGAAGACACGTATAAACATCGCATGCATCCTTTGTGACAAACTGGAGGAATAAATGAGACAAATGAAAATGAGTGTCTGATGAAACAACTGAATGAGCGCCAGTAGGTTGCTCTTCGGCCGGCTCTACCTGGTAGGCAGCCCGTTGAGTGAGTGAGGAGTTAATTATAAAGCGCTTAGAGCTTGGTCTGTATATAATATCCAATACGATAATAATATGATAAGCCTACCGATTCAGATGACTGCCAAGATCATCTCGGAAATGCATAAGTCTGAATAAGACACATGGCTGCCACCGAGCAAGCCTGCCAAGGTCTGAGGACACAAAAATGATCATGGACAGGATGTGATAACAAGATATTTGTTTGTCATCAAGCAAAATACCGACTTCCGTGACTTGATAACTGCGCAGATGGTCTTGAAATTCATGCCGTGCGGTTAAAAACCATGCCGTCAAGTGATAGTCACGGATGGCAGGTTTTAACAAGACGCTTGCCCGCATGCCATTAAAATCATCTCACAAAGTAGCCTTGGCTTAAGCTGTGTCAGACCAACTGACACAGGCTAGAACACCAGGGCTACATCAAAATGTTGTTATGCTCAGCATAATTATGTGGGGATTGTCTTCAGTCGTGACAAGCTCCTAGCCATAACACCATCAGTCTCCAAATTCCCTCGAAGTCAGAGTGTGTCCACGTGGCGGGATAATCAAAAACGGTGACACACGTAACGTTCTGATCCCCAGCTGATGCATCTGTACCATAGTGTTCAAGTGCTTTAGCTGTTCGGATGATCCCTGGAGTCTTTTAGCCAGAGTACGACAACAACAATAACTCACACAGTCTGAGAACTGAAAAAGATGGCCGTGACAGGGTGTCCAGGGTGATTGGAGGCGATGATGTTGCTGCTAAGCTGAACCCCTATCGAAACAGCTAAACTGAAAATTGCATCGGACGGGAGTACCTCACACACGGAAATGGGGAAGGTGGCCGTAATTACTGACTTTTTTGCCTCTAAACTCGAATTTTTTCTGTTTTGTTTTTAAATAATCATTTTGAATGAAATTACATGATTGATTTTTGTTTTTAAATAAACATTTTGTAATCACTTTGAATGAAATTACATGACCATTTCCTTGCATACATACAAACGTACACGAATACATATATATGCAGAATGAGTAATTATATCAATACATCATTTGATATTAAAACACATCACATTACATCAAAATGCATGCATCCATACGCATGTACACATACACTTATATTTACTCACACATATACATAGACAAACATAACGGCACAGACATTAGGAAAGATCAAACCTTAAAGGGGGAGAGAAAGAGAGAGAGATAGGGGGGGGGGGAGGGACAGAGAGAGAGAGAGGAGAGAGAGAGAGAGGGGGGTGGATGTCGGTTCGCTTGGCAGCTATTTTTACATTTGGACTCACGGTTTTACTTTTTCTTTTTTCGTTTCTTTCCCTTCCTTCCCTTTTTCTCTTTTTTCCTTTTTTCTCTCCTTTTTTTCCCTTTTACTTTTTAAAGACCTACTGTTTACTGTTTCAGTGCGTATTTCTGACTAACAATTCATATGGCATCCATATTTTTTTTCAAAATCATCCGTTTTTGCATGATAATCTGGCGTTGTGTTGTTCTATTATATGTCTTGAACAAGAGTATCTTTCAAAGGTTACTATGTTAGGTACGGACTTTTCTAATTTACATTTATAAATATACATTTTATCCAGAAGTATCAATAAATCAAAAACGTAATCTGTAACCATATTATTTTCTATGCCAAATAATACTATATTTTGAGTTGTACTGATGTCTGTACATGTTGTACATTTTGTTTTTAATAATTGTTCAAGGTTTTTCCAGAAACGATTTTTAGATGTTGCATGTCCAGAATATATGTTCGATAGTGTCTTTAATTCTCTACAGAAATCACAATAATAACTGTCTGTAATGTTCATTTCTTTCAGTACAAACATTTGTCCCGAGAATTCTATGCACAATACGTATCTGCAGCCATTTCAATTTGGCATCTTTTATTTTATGCATTTTTTTAAAAAATACCTCTTTCCACTGAATATCTATCCCTAGCTTCTCAATCCATTTTTGACAGGAATTGGGAGGTTTGTTGTTATTGATAAGATGTCATAGAACAGCCTCGTACCTTTAGATATGGAATATATTAATTTCAATGCCCCTGGGATATCATGTGCGCAATTGTTTATTTCATTTATCTTTGTTTGTTTTATATATTTCTTAATGGACATTTTACAGCAATTAAAAGCCGAAAATGTATATTCATTCCAAATTTTCTATTAAATTCAGTATGTGTAAGGAATGTTGTCAAGAAAATGTGCAACACAGTTGACACCTCTTTGGATCCAATTTTTATGCTTAATCATGTTGTCTCCAATTTCAAATTTCTCATTATAAAACACTGGTTCTGAAAGTAATTCTGTTCGTGTTTTTGGTTTTACTAGATTGCAAAATTGACTGTATGCCACATAAATATGTTTCCAAAAGATCTTCTTATGATTTTTATGTAAACCGTAGCTTAGGCCATATTTTTCGATTTCAGTAAGAAATGGATATAATTCCATTGCAACATTTTTCCATTTATGTTTCGTAGTTTTCAACCTTCTGATCCAAATGAGTTTTCAGTGCAGCAGTGTATGCTCTGATATGATTGTTTGATTTGGGTCATATGAAGAATTTCAAGCTATTTGACTCAATCTTTGCCGACTAACGTTACAACCTAGGCAGCAGTCGTTAAGAGCTAGAAGGGCTAAATCAGTGTGAATCAACTTTGTTAGTGCTTCTTACAGAAGCATGTTGAAATGATTTGCGACGACTGTTAGTTGACGAATAAAGTCGATGCTGATTTGCTGGTAGAACTTGTAAGAGCCAGTCAAAACAGACGACGCAATGCACTTTTAGGTCCCATTTGTAGCCAGCTACGAGTTCCGACTGTTTTCGAGCAATGACAGTGGCACATCAGTATGGGCCTGATGTGGGCTGGTCGGTACATGCCCAATGGGCAAATACAGTCCTCTCAAAACGTTTCATTTCAAAACGTTTCCATGCCGACGGCCAAATCAACAGTCTGCAGCTCTGCATGCGCCAGAGCCTGGCAGAATTCTTTCTTCACAGGTAGGCTGAGAGAGCTGGTTTTTGCAGATGACGACGCCGGATCATGTCGTGACAGACATGGCCAGGTAGAGCCTCATCTTTACTTCCTTTGCTGAGCTGCTGTCCTTGCTCTCAACCGACCCATGTTTGCACTCCACCTCTTCCAGTATTGGTCCGTTCGGCCTGAACTGGCCCGATGCTTGTTGTGTGGCATCGTCGAACGATATCCAATCGTTATCCGAGTCTTAACTTCCATGGAGTCTATTCTTTATGCATTCTTCAGTCTGGTGGAGAATTCCTGCAATTTCGTTTCGCTGCTCCTTCTTAGGCCAGTCATTGGGGCGAAATGGAGATTGCACAGCTGTCACCCTCCAGGGTTTATGTAGGTGTTAAAACGCTAAAGAGGTTTTTTTTTTTTTCCCATCATATTGCCTCCAGAGTTTTATGTAGGTGTTAAAACGCTAGAGGGTTTTTTTCCCATCATATTGCCTCCAGGGTTTATGTAGCTGTTAAAACGCTGAAGAGTTTTTTCTTTTTTTTTTCCCCCATCATATCGCCTATGTAGGTGTTAATGTGTTCGTTGCCGTCCTGAATCTTGCTCGCTCTGCCACAAGGATGTCTTTTTTCCTTCCCTCTGAATCTGTTCCAGATGACGATAAACGTCGTTCTGCTGGTGGTAATGGTTTGTTCTTTGTTTTAGTTCACAGTTACCATTGTCAGTCCAGCGAGTAGACGAAGGTGGTCGTTGACTCTTGCGCGTCCGGAATGCCGTTTGCTGTGAGCCTGTCTTTCTCACACCGGGATTTTCTTTCATGAGGGGTTGTGTTCAGTGTCTTCTGACACCCGGTTTTGGCAGGTAGCCGTCATGACATGGATGATGGGAGGATCTCTTTGCAAGGCACGGGCTATGAGAAACTCTGGGGGAGACTAGCGCCGGCTGTCAATGACATCGTTTATCCTCTTCACTAATAGTTCACTCCAGATGTGTTTTTGTTTCTTTAATATATATATATATATATATATATATATATATTATATATATATCTATATATATATATATATATATATATATATATATAATTGTTTCTCGTGACAGACATGTTAGTGAGCTTTCTCCCTATTGGAGATGGTCTCCCACTTTTGGAGACTATAGCTTGCTGAAGGTTCATTTTTGAGAAGCATTTATTTATTCCCCATTCACCCACTCAAGCACATACTGTCAGTCAGGCAGAATCATCTACCACTGCAGATATGAAGGCTTATCACCCCCCTATTTCTATAATCTGAGACATAAGAGCAAGCTTTGTTTATAATTCAATATTTCTTGCAGTCATTGCAACACCTAGCTGCTCTGTAAGTTGCTGGAATGGTGCTCGGTACTTATCCTTGGAATTTATTGTTTCATTATATATATATATATATATATATGTATGTATATATGTATGCATGTATGTATGTATGTATACCATATGTATCTCTCTTTACATATACATACATACACACACACCCACACACACACACACACACACACACACACATACACACTCACACTCACACACACACACACACACACATATATATATATAGATATATATGTGTTTGTGTATGTGTGTGTGTGTGTGTGTGTGTGTGTGTGTGTGTGTGTGAGAGAGAGAGAGAGAGAGAGAGAGAGAGACTGGGAGAGACAGAGAGAATGTGAGATATAGATAGATATATGTAGATATACACATACGCGTGCGCGCGCACGCACACACACACACACACACACACACACACACACACACACACACACACCCACACACACACACACTTACACATGCGCTCACGCGCGCACGTGCACACGCACTCAACATTTCTGTCTTTTTCTGTTCGAGTTCCCCACTTTCCACTTTACACTGCCTTCTTCTTCTTTTTCTTTTTTTGATAATGCAAAATGGATGTTGTATCTCTTTCTATACTAGATCTAGTTTCCAATATACAGTACCTTTTTTTTTTTTCATTTTACTAATACATAAAGGCTGTCGAATGTCATATCTTTCTTCTGTATTTTCCAATACACAGTGCCTTTTTAAAGTCTTCTAACAATACAGAAACATCGTTGGATATCGTTATTAAAAAAAAAAAACTCCATTGTATTGATGATAAGTGTTTGCCAACAGAGTTAACACTTCATTTCAACAATCTTTCCTCGTCCCCTACCCCCCCCCCCCCCCCCCCCCCCCCCACACACACACACACACACACGCACACACCTCACAGAGTTCGCCGGGGCCTGCCTGATGGTGATCGTGGTGTCGATCTTGTACGAGATGCTCAAGGCCTTCCGTGAAGAGTTCCATCTCCGACGAAGCCAGCAGGAGTCTGAGGTCCTCCTGCACGGCTCCCCAGAGGACAGAGCCATCCTCAACAGTGCCTCGTCAGTGTGAGCAGGGCAGGGTTCAAGGAGGGGGGGTGGGGTGGGGGGTGGGAGGGGGAGGTGGAGGGGGTTGGCTGTATATGACACTGGGCGAAGGGAGATAAAGTTGGAAGAGAAATGTTGGAAGATGTTGGATGGGGGGGGGGGGGGTTGGGGGGGGGGGGGGGGGGGGGGGGGGGAATGGATGGGGGGATTCTTGTTTCGGACAAAGAAAGGATGAGTGTGTGTATATGTGAGCACGCATAGACGTACGCTTGTAAGTATATTAGTGTTTGAAGGTGTATATGTGAATGTATGCGCGTGTGTGTTTTGGGGGAGGGGGGGGGGGGGGGGCGTGGGGCGTGCGTGGGGGTGCGTGCGTGCTTTATCTGTTGTAATCTGTGTGTGTGTTGTGTGTGTGTGTGTGTGTGTGTGTGTGTGAGCCTGCTGGTAGTGGTAAGGGGTTATGGTGCTGGCTGGCATCGTAAGCGGCATGAAGGGTTGTGCAGTGACAGTGTTCCTTTTATCGGTGGTAGGTGCAGGTGGTGGTGGGGTGATATTGTGTCAGGTGGCAGTGGTGTGTAGCTGGGGAACGTAAGGTAGAATGATGATGCTGTCGAACCTCACCACCTTCTCCCAGTCTAGTTCATCACGTTCTTGCCCAGTTCCCTCTTTCTGAAGTTGAACATTGGATTTCTTTCGAACGCACTAGCAATGAGCCTTATACAAGCACGTGCAACATTATGCGTAACTGCGAACAGTTTAAGAAGTCGCTGAGATGGATGCAGTCCTTGGTAACGCTCATATATGCCAAACCGATATGAGTGAATTTGAGTTCTGAGTTCTGAGTTCTCTCTCTCTCTCTCTCTGTCTGTCTCTCTCTCTCTCTCTCTCTCTCTCTCTCTCTGTCTCTCTCTCTCTCTCTCTCCTCTCTCTCTCTCCTCGTATACTGAAGTAAAAAAAAAAAAAAAAAAAAGACAACGCATGCTTTTTTATTGATAAGAATAGAAAACGCAAAAGCATACCAAGGTTTCTGTGTACATGCGGTGCTGAATGAACACCACACACACACACACACACACACACACACACACACACACCACACACACACACACACATACACACACACACACATCACAAAGCATTTTGAGAGAAAAAAAAAAAAAAAAAAAAACCCAGCAGAAAACCACGTGGGCCTAGCATGAATTTGAGAGCTATATCAATCAGCAAAAGTCTGCCCGAGATTCCAGTTGTAGAGTCCATTCTCGAGACTATTATAATTTGTCAGACAGACGGGATGTATCAAACAGTTTGACAAATAGTAAAACATGAATCGTTTTTCCATAACGATCCATGAAAGGGAGAGCGTTTTCAGCTGTGTTCGAGGATAAAGGAGATCTTCAACATGCTGTCATCGCTTTAACTTGCCTTGAACACCATGTTCCAGTGGGCCGTCCAATGCGCATCAGATCCGTCC
>JADBJO010032415.1:0-5000 GCA_016801955.1 Conus betulinus
CGAAGATGATTAACATGTTAAAAGCTATCTATAAAACAGTACAAGCATGTGTAAGACATGGAACTGAACTAACAGAATTCTTTGAATGCCACACAGGAGTGAAACAAGGGTGCTTACTGTCCCCCCCTAATCTTTTCACTACTAATTACAGAAGTTGCAGACAATGTTACAGCTAAAGGAAGACACGGATATCAATTCTTACCCGGAAAGGCAGAAATATTTTCACTTTTATTCGCTGATGACATAGCCTTAATAGCAAGAACACCAGCAGGCCTGCAAAACCAAATTAAGAACCTACAGGAAGCCTCAGACCGCATTGTAGGTTTCACTCTAACGACTAAACTGTCTCAGTAGATATTTCACTTTCAGAATATGCAGGAAGGGCGAGGGCGAAAGGGAAAATAGGTGAAATAATGAAAACAATGTATAGCTTAGGACACTTAGATGTAAAATATATTTTTAAGCTATTTGATACACAGGTCAAGCCACTGCTACTGTACGCAGCAGAAGTATATGGGGGTTTGACTGTTATTCAACGGTGGAAAATATACATCTATTCGCATGTAAAAGATACATGGGGGGGGTAGGGAAGAAAACGCCAAACAACTTAGTATACGGAGAACTAGGAAGATATCCGATGAGTATAGATAGTTCAATAAAAGCAATCAGATATTGGTTCAAATTAATGAAGATGACTCCAGACAGGATACCTAGACAAGCATATGAAAGAGAAAAAAACAGAAATTGACAAACCACAGAACTGGGCACTGGAAATTAAACGCTGCTTGGATATGTATGGCTTCTCTGAAGTTTTTTTTGAATGAAGGCGTAGGAAACGAGCAAAGATTTATTATGACACACTAAAACAAAGAATCATAGATTGTTACACAAAACAGAACTGGCATAAACAAAATAGCGAATAGTGAACGATTTACAACATATAATACGTTTTTAAAAACTATACACCAGACTGAAGAATACTTTCGCGCAATCACAATCGCGAAGTTCAGAAAAGCATTGACAAGACTACGATTAGGAATAAACGAACTCCATGGCAATAAAAAAATATATAGACAATCAAGCTATAACAACATGCCCCTTCTGCCCAACAGTAGAAACAGAAATGCACTTCTTAATGTGGTGTCCAAATTACAGGCAATTACGAACAAAATATATTTTTCAAACACTTTAGTAACAAAAACGCAATCACACTGAAAAGTCTGCTACAAAACGATAACACTGAAACCATAAGAGATATTGCAATGTATATCTTCTATGCCTTAAAAACCAGAGAAACCTATATGTAATAGTAATACTGACGATATAGGAAGAATAGAAATTCTAATCAGAAAACAAAATATGTTACAATCAACGTTTCAATCAATTTTTTTGTCATGTTGAAATGTATGTTGCGTACTCCTGTGGACGGTCTGTGCTTTCCTCTTATTTATTTGCCATCACAACAGTAGCAGCAGTCTTACAAATGACGAAGACGCTGATCGTTATTATATTTTCTTTTTGTTAAAAAAAAAATGTAACATCAGTTTAATGTATGTATGAAAATCTCTGCGCACTGTCCTCTTTCTGCGTATATGTATCTCTTCTGTTGCTTGAATAGGCCGGCCCCAAAAACTCGTGTACAAATAAACCATGGTTAAAGGGAAAACACACACTACTGTAACACCGATCCTTGCTTCGCTGTGTGGCAGTATATGTGACACGTGCAGAGCATGATGTATTTGACAGCGTGCTCTTTTTTGACGTTAGTTCAGCTTTCCCTTCAACACAAAACGAAAGCTATGAATGTGTGTTACAATCTGATATGTGTTATGTGTCTGAAAATGCACATTATTGTCCCCTTTCGGCCATTGTGCACAGTACGAATGAAAACGAGTTTTTGAATATTGATTTCAAATCTTTCACCTTTTTACACTGGAATGTTAATGGGTTAATTTCAAAACTACGCGACAAGGATTTTGTCTCGTTTGTTCGTTCGTTTGATATTATTTCTGTGGTTGAAACTTTTGTGGAAGATTTTCCACTCGTCTGTATTTTTTTTATTATGAAGTTTATTGTAAACTAGCTATAAAGCTCTCAGCTCGTGGTAGACACTCGGGTGGTTTGTTGTGTCTGATAAGAAAGGAGCTTTGCTCATTTGTAAAACTCTTGAATATTCAGTCGGATGATTTCTTTGCGTTTATAATTGACATATCTGTGTTTGGTACCATTAAAAACGTATTATATGTGCGTGCATATGTGCATCCTGGGGATTTACCATATATTACTTGCACTTCAATCTTGAAAATGGACCAAGTTTATTGTTTGAATTTATATATGATTGTATGCTTTTCTTGTGATGACGTGTTTGTATTGATTAGTGGTGATCTCAATGCCAAAACTGCAAATTTTTCAAAGGATTTTGGAGAAAAATATCTTAGATTTTGGTAAAACAGCATTCTAGCGGCCTATTATACACTGACAGAATTTCTGATTCTGAAGATAAAAAAAAAACTTAATAATTATGGCAGAATGTTGCTTGATATGTGTACAAGTCTATACGCATGTATTTTGAATGGTATGTGTGAGGGCGACCAGGAAGGTCGCTACACGTACGTATCTGAAAGTGGAAATAGTGTTGATGATTATTTTTTTTTATGTCAGGGAATATGTTTGCTAGTATTTCTGACGTCTGTGTACTTCGTGTATATGAACGTATTGTCTGATCATATGCCTATTGTTTTGACCATTAGTGTTAACAATAATCGATTAAATCAACCCAGAGACAAGAATATTAACAATTTTGTGGAAAAGTTTGTTGGGAATGAATGAAAAATTATAAAGATCACTTTACAAAACAAGATGTGTTCATCTGAGATCTAGCAGAGAGTCGAAATGGCTATCAGAGTAATTGATGTAAATGTAAATGACACACTCAGTACTTTTAATTCTTGTTTAAAAGATGCTGCAAAATGTATGACAAGGCGGATAAATGTAAATAGTCGTAGGGAATGTGATGATTGGTATGACACTGAGTGTCGCCAAAGTAAAAGGAATGCTAGCAGATTACTAAGTAAGTCAAATCGTAGTAAACTTTCAACGGATCGAGTTTTGTACTGTAATGCTAGGCGGGAATACAAACAACTTTTGAAAACGAAAGAAAGGGGTTTAAACAGAGCATTGTTAGAAAAAACTAGTAGCGTCAGATGAAACACATCATGTTTGTAAAGTGATCTTTATAATTTTCATAACCTTACCTAAATATAAGGACACTTGGGATGTAAATACTGTACTTAATTATTTAGATTGCTTATCTCCCATCAATCAGTTGACTTTGACAGAACTGACTTTGAAAACTTGCATGTTGTTAGCTTTAGTTACAGGACAAAGAAATCATGCTTTACACTCTTTGAAAACAAGTGATGCAAAGATGTTTGATTGTAAATGCACGTTACAAAAAATCTTCCGACAAATCATATAAATCAAGAATGCACTGCTCTAACACATCAATACCATTACCGTGTTCCGCAAAGTTCCAGTATTTACTGTCATACGGGTGGATATATAGACAAAACCAAAACACGTTTTTATTCGCGCAAAATAACGATTTGTCTAGTTCGAAAACCACCAAGTGTTTATACTTAATATCAATTCTTCGAACGAGTTTTGACAAAATCTTACGTACAAACACCATCACACCACCCGAATTTCTAGAATTCGCTGATATTTTCACGGCTTTAGAAACGTACACATTATAACCTAGGAACGCAGTATAATGGTACTCGTTCGTAGCCACAAATGTCTCATTTAGTGAAAATATGTCAAATGTTAGAAGTGATTGAACCACATCTTTAACACCAAGTTTCTGAAACCACCCGTTGCAGTTCCACGTGCATATATTTAGTTTGTTAAGGCTTTGGCCACAGCCCTATTTCATTATGTTTGCGTTTTCCCCTCTCTCCCCCCTCTAAACTGGCCATCCCCCCTACCGCCTCTCCCCCCTCTCTGTTGTTGTGCCTGCCCCCTGTTTCCCGATCTGACCCACTGTTGCAGTATGTGTGTCTGTGTCGATTGTTCAGGCTGGCTCACTGAAGAGGCACGTGCTTTTTGCCGCGTGGTCACAGGGCTACTTGCTGCTGACGTCACGAGAGCAGTGCTGTCCCTCCGTGCGCCCCGAGCACTGGATTGTGACGTATCGGGGTTGGCCTCGCGCCGTCACGGTTCAGTTGCCTTACACTGGTACGATTCATATCTGGGTACTCCGACGTGTGCAGCAAATAACTTGGCTGCGAAGATGTGGCATGCCGAAATCTTGGTCCGTGCTGTTGGGTGGGGGGCAGGGTTGGAAGTCCGTTCGCGATCCGCTGAATCCTTCCGGCTCAGGATCGTCAAGTGATGCCGCGTCCGCTTGTATGTTTGTAACCGTCTTCTGGCTGGGATTTCCCTCACCACTGTCTTCCTCCTCAAGATGCCAAGCAGAGATTTCTTCATTGCTTTACTTTCTTTTCTTCCACATCGAAGGTGAAGATGCCATCTCTGGTGAAAGCTTGTCAAATCTGAGCTTGGGCTTCTACCCGGCCTCATACAACTCTTTGGCTTTGCTTCTCAGTCCTTGGCGTTTCTCTCGTGCACATTGGCAGAAAAGTCTCCCTGACATACACTTCACTGAATTTCCCTGATGATTTCAGATTGCGGGCGCTTTTCAGGATTAAGGATTTTTATTTGTATGACAGCAGCCTTGTCATTGTGAGTTCGGTGGGCTCTTTCAATGTGGATGTCTTCTGTGATCTCCATCCCCTCACTGACCACTGCCTTGACCTGCCGTTCACACTCATCCCACCTCTCCCTGTCCTGTGTTTCCTCTAGCCCAAAGAAGAGCAGGTTATTACGCCTACTGTCGTTTTCAAGATAGTCACGCTTTCACACATGACCTTTATCTCTTCACGTAAACACTCGTTTTCCACTTGAAGCCTGTCGCACCTAGATCTGAGGTCAATAACTTC
>JADBJO010032415.1:7500-15705 GCA_016801955.1 Conus betulinus
TGTCTGCCTGTCTGTCTATCTATCTATCTATCTATCTATCTATCTATCTATCTATCTATCTATCTATCTATCTATCGTCACACACACACACACACACACACACACACACACACACACACACACCACACGCACGCACGCACGCGCGCGCGCGCGCGCGCGCGCGCGCGCGCGCGCGCGTGCGCACACATCACAGCTCAAAGTATTGTGTACATGATTTATGTTTCTAATTATGATTCTTGACTTTTAAACCCTCTGAAATAACACTCCGTGCGTCCAATTTTTCTGTTCCTGACTTTTTTTCTTCTCAGGAATCTCTGCCGCTGTCACCAATTATCACACTATGTCTATATTTCTCACTGCATTGATAACTCATTTTTTGTCTTGCCTGCTTCATGGTGATTTTACTTTTCTTTCCATTCAGTCCCTATATATGCACTGATTCAGTTAAGGAGATAACAACTGATGGCGGCGTACGATGTCTTCGTGTGTGTGTGTGTGTGTGTGTGTGTGTGTGTGTGTGTGTGTGTGTGTGTGTGGTGTGTGTGTGTGTGTGTGTGTGTGTGTGTGGTGTGTGTGTGTGTGTGTGTGTGCACGTGTGCACATGTGTGTATGTGTCGGTCTCTGTGTGTGTGTGTGTGTGTGTGTGTGTGTGTGTGTGTGTGTGCGCGCGCCTGCGTGCGCAATGATATGTATTCATGTATGTATTTGCCTTTGTATCTTTAAACAGGATGCGGTACACAGCCAGCTGACATCGTGTTCTTGTTGGACACTTCAAATACTGTCGGTCTCACAAACTTTGACAAGGTCAGTCAACTGGGATGTCAGGTAGGATATCTTGCATTTGCACACATTTGTACAGAGCACTTGTGTCACATTTATGTTTAACTTCAATATTCGTATCAGCGTGTGATCCACAATAAGTAAAAAATCTTTTAATTGTTACAGTCACAACTAGCAATTACACAAAGCATGTATGCAACAAAGACAGCATTGCCTAGATGGTTTACAGCTGAAAACCGATATCAGACGAGTACCGCTTTCTGCAATTCTTATATCTGCTTTTTGTTTGTTTGGTTTTTTGTTGTTGTTGTTGTTGTTTACTTCTGAAGAAGACATATTTGCAGGAAAGAAGTTTGCCTGGTTCGCATTGCCTGTTAAATGCTGGTTCACACGGGATTTAAGCGTTTACATTGATTTCTCTCTTTTTTTATTTTTAAGGAACGCCAGTGTGTGTTTCGGTTCCCTGTGATTTCTGTAGTGTCTTTCAATTGGAAATTATCTAGAAAACAAAAGTTTTTTGTTTTGGGCGTGCGTTGTTGTTGATTAGTGGTAGATTGTTCCATCATCTGCAGACCACTTTCACTGTAGAAGGAATGGTTTTCCGTGGAGATACTCACAGTGTCTCTGCATGACACACTGGCAAGCTCTGCCTACCTTTTTTGTCCTTCTGTCTATCTGTCTGTCTGTCTATCTCTCTCATTTTTCTTTATCTTTCTCTCCACCCGTCTATCTATCTATCTGTCTGTCTATCCATCCATCTATCTATTTATCTATCTATCTATCCACCTATCCATCTATCTATCTATCTATTTTATCCATCTATCTATCTATCTATCTATCTATCTATCTATCTATCTATCTATCAATCGATCCATCCATCCCATGCACCCATCCATCCATCAATCCATCCGTCTATACTTTCACTCATCTGTCCATCCACCGATCCATCCATCCTCTATCTCTCTTCCTACCTACCTATGTACCCACCTACCTACCTACCTACCTACCTACCTACCTACCTACCTTCCTACCTAATTCCTCACACACTAAACTCAAACACACACACACACACACACACACACACACACACACACACACACACACACACCACACACACACACACACACATGGATAGATAGATAGATAATGACATCTCATCTATCTATCTATCCATCTATCCATATCTATCTATCTATTTATCCATCTATCTATCTATCTATCTATCTATCTATCTATCTATCTATCTATCTATCTATCTATCGATCCATCCATCCATGCACCCATCCATCCATCAATCCATCCGTCTATACTTTCACTCATCTGTCCATCCACCGATCCATCCATCCCTCTATCTCTCTTCCTACCTACCTATGTACCCACCTACCTACCTACCTACCTACCTACCTACCTACCTACCTACCTACCTACCTAATTCCTCACACATAAACTTAAACACATACACACACATACACACACACACACACCACACACACACACACACACACACACACACACACACACACACATACACACACACACACATGGATAGATAGATAGATAATGACATTCACCGATAGATTACATGGATAGATAAGACAGAGAGGCAGCAGGACAGATGGATATAGACAGAGGGAATAACTGCAAAAAAAGGAACTAGAAACCTATAAGATAGCTGTCCATATTTTTTTTCCTACATATCAAATTCATTAAATCGACTGAAGCCTTCCTTTGGGGGTAAGAATTACACGCATGCAAACACACACACACACACACACACACACACACACACACACACACACACACACACACACACACACACACACACACACGCAAACACACACACACACACACACAGATAGATAGATAGATAGATAGATAGATAGATAGATAGATAGATAGATAGATAGATAGATAGATAGATAGATAGATAGATAGACAGAAGGACAGACAGACAGACAGACAGATGAATAGATAGATAGATGGATAGATAGATAGATACTTTGGGGAAACACATCCGCGTAAAAGATTCTCCCCTCATTAACTTATCGACCGAGCAAAGATTTTAAACGATAAAGAAAAGCACATTACGAAATGGAAGACGGGACGAAGAATGACCATTACCCATGAGTGTTTACAACGTTTTAGTAGCAGTACAGGGGCACTTTTACAGTCTTTCTTGAAATCAAACCAATTATGCCGTCTGTCGAAATTCAAACTTAGATTAAGACTGTGACTACGTACGGCTGCTGTGCTGGCTCATCGCTGGTATCAATTGGAGATAACCATAGCTCCTGTACTTTTGTGCATTTTTTCACCGAAAAGGGGACAAAACAGAGTACTACTACGTGATCCACACACCAGCCACCTACCACCGTGGGGTGGAAAGCAAAATGGGAAGAATTATATTTCAGGCATTACGACTCACAAAATAAAGTAGGACAATAAGTTTAATGTAATCAAGGTGAAATCTTTTAGCTTATGCCTGAGATCCATAGGTGGTGTTGGGAAAGGACAAAATGCGGCAGCAGTCCAAATAATCAGCTCCACTGTTTGATAACCCAAGCATTGTCAGTCATACTACTGTTGAAAATAGCTAGTAAAGCTAGATGTAGTGAAGAACGAGCTTTACTTGGATCTTGTAAGTGATGGAGTGTCCCTCAGGATGACCAAACAATATCATGAACAAGAAGCGTCAGATGCATTGAAGAACATGAAAAACAATTACAGTCAAGGATATGATGAATTTCCTACGGAATGCTTTTCTAGTTGTTAAAACTAAATGATGAAATTCGTGACCTGGGTGGCTAATGATGACTTCAGCTTTGGGGAACTATCTTCGACGACTCCAAAGTAAGACATGATAATGTTTTTACCTTTACAAAATAAGCCATACGTTATGTCCAGAATGGGGAGATGATCTTTCATTTCAAATGTGTATACGAAACGATCATCATATGTAGCCAGCAGACGGAAGGTGTATTTTCCACAATCATAAATACAAATCAGACAGATTTCTTTAGGACTGATATGTACTAATTTAACTTTTAAAATGAAAAGAAAACTCAGTTTTTTCTTTCTTTTCTTTTTTTTAATACATTTTTCGTACTGTTTCTAAAAAGAAACATTTGAATCTGCACACAACAATTGAGAACGTTCTTAGAGCGCTTTTGATGTAAGTGTGTGTGTGTGTGTGTGGTGTGTGTGTGTGTGTGTGTGTGTGTGTGTGTGTTGTTGTGTGTGTGTGTTGTGTGTGTGTGTGTGTGTGTGTGTGTGTATGTGTGTGTGGGTGTGGGTGTGTGTGACTTGATGGCTGTTTTTCATTCTGTCCATCAGTCTGTCTGTCTGTCCCTCGTCCTGTCTCTGCGGTGTAAGTGTATTTTCCACATGTGTATGTGTGTGTCTGTATTTGTAGCTGTCTGTCTGTCTAATCTGTCTCTGTCTCTCTCCGTCCTCTCTTTCTCTCTCTCTCTCTCTCTCGTTTCTCTCGTCTCTCTCCTCTATTCTCTTCTCTCTTCTCTCTCTCGCTCTCCTCTCTCTCTCTCTCCTCTCAGAAGGCCTTAGTTCACTTAAAGCTTTGTTCATTGTCTTTGTCCTTCTCCTCCCTCCCTCTCTCTCCTCTCTCCCTCTCCACTCTCTACATCTTCTCTCTCTCCTCTCTCTCTCTCTCTCTCCTCCTCTCGGCTCTTCTCTCTCTCTCGTCCTCCTTCCTCCTCTCTCCTCCCTTTCTCCTCTCCCTCCTCCGCCTCTCGTCTCTCCTGTCCTCTCCAGTCTCTCCCCCCTCTCCTCCTCCATCCCCATTCCAAATTTTCTCTCTCTCCTCAATCCTCCTCCCCTCCTCTCCTCCTCGTCCTCCCTCTCCTCTTTCTCTCTCTCTCCCCTCCCCATACTCTCCTCCCGTCTCTCTCTCTCTCTCCTACATCCTCGCTCTCGCTCTCCCTCTCCGCTCTCCTCCCCTCTCTCTCTCCTTCCCCTCCTCCCTCCTCTCTCTCTCCCTCTCTCCTCCTCTCTCTCTCCTCTCCTCTTCTCCTTATTCTCATCCTCTCCTCTCATCCTCCTCTGCTCCTCTCCCTCTCCTCTCTCTCCTCCCTCTCATCCTCTCCTCTCTCTCTCCTCTCTTCTGCTCTCCTCCCGCCTCTCTCTCTCTCACTCTTCTCTCTCTCCTCATCCTCCCTCCCACTCCTCCCCACTCTCACTCTCTCTCCTCGTCGTCTTCTCCTCCCTCTCTCTCTCTCATCTCTCATTTTCTCTCTCCCTCCTCCCCCTCTCTCGTCTCCTCCACATCGAATCTCTCTCTCTCTCCGCTCCCCCCCTTCCCTCGTCATGCCCTCTCCTCCCTCTCTCTCCCTCTTTCTCTCTTCTCTCATCTCTCTCTCTCTCTCTCTCCCTCCTCCTTATTCTCCTCCTCTCTCTCTCTCCCTCCTCGCTCTCTCTCTCTCCTCCTCTCTCTCTCTCCCCTCCTCTCCATTCCTCTCTCTCTCTCCTCTCCTGATCGTCTCTCTCTCTCTCCTCCCCCTCTCTCCTCTCCCTCGACTCCTCCTCCCTCTCTTCCCCCGCTCTCCTCATTCTCTCTCTTCTCGTCCCTCATCCTCCTCCTCTCTCTCTCCATTCTCTCCTCTCTCTCCTCCTCCTCATCCTCCCCTCTCTCCTCCTCTCTCTCCCCTCTCCTCTCTCTCCTCACTCCTTCATCTCTCTCTCTCCCCTCTCCCCTCTCCCATTCTCCCTCTCCCTCTTCCTCTCTTCATCTCCTAAATCTCTCTCTCTCTCTCCTCCTCGTCTCTCTCTCTCTCTCTTCTCGTCACCTCCTCCTCTCATCTATTCCTTCATCTCTCTCTCCTCTCCCTCGTCTCCTCCGCTCCAATCTCTCTCTCTTCTCCCTCTCTCTCCTCTCCCTCTCTCTCTCCCACTCTCATTCTCTCTTCCTCTCTCTCCCCTCCTCTCTCTCTCTCCTCTTCTCTCCCAAACTCTCATCTCCTCTCCATTCTCTCCCTCACTCCCTCTCCCTCTCTCTCTCTCTCTCTCTCCCTCTCGTCGTCCTCAACCGTCCCTCCCTCCTCTCCTCCTCTCGTCTCCTCTCTTCTCGCTCCTCTCCCCGTCTCGTAATCCCCCCCTCTCTCTCTCTCTCAGTCTCCCTCTCATCTCTCCTATCTCTCTCTCTCTCCTCTATCGCCTCTCTCTGTTCTCTCCGCTCTCTTCTCCTCCCCTCTCCCCTCACATCTTCTCCTCTCTCTCCTCTTCTCTCCCCCTCATCCTCTCCCTCTCTTCCTTCTCTCCCTCTCTCTCTCTCTCTCTCATTCATCTCTCTTCTCCTCTCTCCTCTCGTCTCTCTCTTCTCCCCCCTCTCTCTCTCTATCTCTCATCCTCTCTCCTCTCTCCTCATCCTCTCCTCCCTCTCTCCTCTCTCCTCTCTCTCTCTCATCCTCATCCACCCTCTCTCTCCTCTCTCCTCTCATCTCGCTCTCTCTCCCTCTCATTCCTAAACCTACTTGCACCTGTCAACACACCTCCCAGCCAGCTTTTATTTCGATCTACATTTTAATCAGGTAACAAGCCTCACAACTCTTCCATCTAACCAGTTACATACGTACTTTTAACGAATACATGTACGTATCCATTCACACATTATTTGGTAATTTTCTCAACAGGTCAAGGAGTTCATAAAGCAGTATGTCAGGTCGTTTAATATTGGACCAAGGGACGTCAATGTAGGTGTCGTCACGTTTGATTCTGAGGCCCGTAACGCATTCTGGCTAAATACCTACACGTCAGAGAGCTCTCTGCTTGAAGCCATCGATAACATCGAGTATGTTGGAGGTTCTACATTTACACACCTTGGCCTTGATTTATCCGTGACCCAAGCTTTCACCAAGGTGGGTAAACATAGTTTTTTTAATTAATTTGGTGGTCGTGGTTAGTAATGGTACATCCTGACTTAAAATAGTATCTGATTTATGCAGTGTACAACACACACACACGTACGCACGCACGCAAACAAACAAACAAACAAACAAACAAACAAACAAACAAACACACACAAACACACACACACACACACACACACACACACACACACACACAGTCACACACACACACACACACACGCATTGCACGAATTCACAAAGCATGCAGCAGTCACGGACACGCAGACACACATTGAAACCACACACACACACACACACACACACACACACACACACACCACACACACACACATGGACACACACACACACACACACACACATGGAGACAAACATGGAGACCAAACACACACTCTTTTGCTTTTTAACGGAAACTAAAGTAACTATAGGACAATATTCAGCATGTACATATTGCACACATTATGGAGCTCTTTCTGTATATGTGTGTGTGTGTGTGTGAGTGTGTGTGTGTGTGTGTGTGTGTGTGTGTGTGTGTGTGTGTGGTGTGTGCGTGCGTGCGTGCGTGTGTGTGTGTGTGTGTGGTGTGTGTGTGTGTGTGTGTGTGTGTGTGTGTGTGTGTGTGTGTGTGTGTGTGAGCGTGCGCGTACATTACTGATTGTCTTATAGAAGTCCTAGGAACTAAATTGTACATGACAGCTTTTTGGAGAGTGTCCTACCTTTGAACTGCCTACAGCATCTCTAGTGTAATTGCTAATCAGGCATTGCCTGTCTTGTTAGAGTGTTAATTTATACCGTCCTTTTTTTTCACTTGTTTTCACCCTAGGCACATGGGGACCGTGATGACATTGCCAACATCCTGATTGTCGTAACAGACGGGGCAGTCTAAGAAACCAGCATTGACTGCTGAGGAGGCTAACAAGCTCCACGATACTGACATCAGCGTAATTGCTATTGGTGTGGGCGACGCAAAGGACGAAGAATTGAATATTATTGCAGATAATGAAGAGAGTGTGTTTCACGTCACAAGCCTTGATTTTTTGGAATCCATACAAGACAGACTCAAGATCAGTACATGTGGAGGTAAGAGTGATGTATTCTTTTTTACCCTATTGCCATTGCTTGTAGTGGTCATGTGAAGTGATAGGCACAGTATTCTGGTGAGCATAGCAGGAATGATGACACTGACAGATTCCATTTCAGCGGAGGTTTTCTTCATTCGTGTTTATCAAGGCTGATGCTGCTAACTGAATGATCATTGCGACACACACCCTTCAATTGGGTTTAGTATGATTGGTGTTGACGACTCGGTGTCCATGTCGACAGACAGTACCTTCAGTTATTTGTAGTAGGGTCGATGTAACTGACTGACAATCAATCACGATATGCATTGTCCACAGATACGTACAGCCAGTACTGTATCGCTAATTGAGTATGGACTGTGCTCAGTTGTGCTTAGCTTGTGTGCTGTAGCTGAATGTTTTGAGACGATGCAGAATTTTCTTCTTCTTCTTCTTCTTTTTTTCTTCTTCTTCTTCTTCTTCTTGTCTTT
>JADBJO010032416.1:0-12500 GCA_016801955.1 Conus betulinus
ACCAAAATCTTTCTTTTTCCACATCCAGAGAGATCTCGTTTCTCGGTGCGCATCAAATCCAATTCTTATTTCTATCGCTTCCTCCCCCCCCACCCACCCCCCCACCCCCACCGAGATGTCTGTCTGGTCATTGCTCATAAAATCCATGGACCAGGTGCTGTGTTGACTAGGGAGGGGGTGCCTGTGGTAGGATGGTTGGCGCATTTGCATGTGGCACTGAAGGTCCTGCGTTTGAACTCCTCGTGGGGTCAGTGTTTTTAGGGCTTGAGAATGTTTGTGTGTTTCCTGCGGTGAAGGGTACGGAACGGATTATTTCGGTCAGGGAGGCTGAAGGCTCTCTCTCTCTCTCTCTCTCTCTCTCTCTCTCTCTCTCGCTGTCTCTCTCTCGCTCACTCGCTCTCTCTCATTTCTCTCTCTCTTTCTCTCTTTTTTCTCTCTATCACCCCTCTCTCTCTCTTTCTCTCTCTTTCTCTTTCTCTCTTTTTTCTCTCTCACCCCTCTCTCTCTTTCTCTCTCCCCCTCTCTCCCTCCCTCCCTCTCTCTCTCTCTCTCTCTCTCTCTCCCTCCCTCCCTCTCTCTCTCTCTCTCTCTCTCTCTCTCTCTCTCTCTCTCAATTGAATATTTGTTTGTCTTCCCTTCCGTCTGTCTCTAGGGCCCCCACCTATCTATCCATCCATCCATCCATCTATGTATCTCTCTGCCTGTCTATCTGTCTATTTGTCTCTCTGTCTGTCTCTCCATCTTCTTCTATCCATCTGTCTATTTGCCTATGTTCCTAGATATCTCCTGTTTGACCGTCTTTACGTTGTTGGTTTTACATCTGTTACTCTGGTTACATGCTCTGAGTACAGCTTCACAGACTAAACAAAAGATTTATGGACCACATGTTGCCAACCCTCTGCCTTTCTGTCCAGAGGCCAACGCCTGGTGTGAGAACCATCTGCCAAGACAGGTTTGGGAAGAGCAGATGTTTGGTGTGTCAGATGCAGGCTGACAGTGCGTGGAAAGGACAGGAATGAAGGAGGCAGAGACTGGCAGCCAGTGTGTCTGCCCGTGTGTCTGAGGTTGATCTGATAATGTCATGACACATTGTGTGGAGACTTTGACCTGTGTGCTGTGGTCTGAAAGGTGGTTACCCTTTTGTTTCCTGAGGTCTGTCTATCTGTCTCTGTCTGTCTTCCTGTCTGTCTGTCTATCTATCTGTCTATCTCTCTGTCTGTCTGACTGTCTGTCTGTGTGTCTGTCTGTCTGACTGTCTGTCTGTGTGTCTGTGTGTGTCTGACTGTCTGTCTCCGTCTGACTCTCTGTCTGTCTGCCTGTCTGCCTCTCTGTGTGTCTGTTTGTCTTCCTGTCTGTCTATCTATCTGTCTATCTCTGTCTGTTTGACTATCTGTCTATGTGTCTGTCTGACTGTTTGTCTGTGTGTCTGTCTGTCTGACTGTCTGTCCGTCTGACTCTCTGTCTGTCTGCCAGTCTGCCTCTGTGTGTGTGTGTGTGTGTGTGTGTGTGTGTGTGTGTGTGTGTGTATGTGTGTCTGTCTGTTTGACTATCTGTCTGTCTGACTTTCTGTCTTTTTTACCTGTCTGGCTGGCTGTCTGTCTGTCTGTCTGTCAGTCCTTCTGATAGAGGGAGAAAGTGAAATAGAGGCAGAGAGGACGCTGAGACAGAGAGAGAGAGAGAGGAGCGGAGAGAGAGAGAGAGAGAGAGAGAGAGAGAGAGAGAGGAGACAGACAGACAGACAGACAGACAGACAGACAGACAGACAGACAGAGAAAGACAACAAGAGGTCGGAAAACTGACATGTGCAAATTGAGTTCTAGCTATCACTGTCACTCTCACTCGTTATGACTCTCCTAGAGTGTATTTTTATGATGTCAGCAACATGGCTGGCAGGCCAGGTCAGAGAGTTACGGGTACTGATTGGATGATCTCATGTGGTGTCTGCTGTTGACCTTTGGGGAGGTAGATCACAGAGAATACAGAAGTGGTCGACCCTTGGCATGTCGGATTTTCAGCAGACGACAACTAGCTGTTATCATTATGTTTTGAATTTTTCTTCTTTTTGTATTTCCCCCTTCGTTAGGTCTCCTGGTCTTCATAAATTTCTCTTTCTGTCTATCTGTCTATCTATTTATCTGTCGGTCTATCTATCTACTATTTGTGACGATCTCTCTATTTACCAATCCATGAATCAATTTAGATATTGATTTGTCTCCTGATCTGTATACGTGTAATTATAAGTCCTGATCTGTATACGTGTAATTATAAGTCCATCTGTCAGTTCAAGAAATCGTTCTTATATCGTACACACACACACACCACACACACACACCCACACACACACACACACACCACACACACACACACACACAACACACATGCAGATATATATATATATATATATATATATATATTATATATATATATATCTCATGAATACCACTAATATGCCTGGTAAAATTTTTAAAAGCGCTCAACTCCTTGGGCAGCAACATCTGTTTAAAAAACAAAGTATTAGAAGGAACTCTAAAACTCTACAAATTTGTTTCGAGCACACAGTTCTCCTCAGGATGATTTTTTGGGTCGCCTACCGCCGATGTTATATAGCTAGTAGGGCCCCATGTCACTGTTTGCACGTGCAGGTTGGCTGCATGTGTTTTTTGGGGGTTTCAGGTTGTTATTCAGGGTGCGTTTGCTGACAACGCATTTCCATTTGTGCCTGCAGTTGTTTACTATTTCTACTTTAGTATTTAGAGTTGCTAAGTGTGGTTACATAGTATTAACATTTTTCTGTTGAACATAGGTTGCATCGTTTTGAAATATTATTGTACGGTGATGCCCTTTTTTTATGATTTTCCAAGATATAGTTTATTTTTTTATCTTTAAGTATCCAAGTGTATTTGCTCAGTTCTGTTTTGGTTATGTATTTTTCTTTATTGAATGACTGTTTATGGTTTGCATATCTAGTTTTGAAGTGGTTTTCAGTAATCCCTATATATGTTTCTTTTTCATTTCTGATGTCACAGTGGCTTGGTATACAAAAAAAAAACACGTGCAGCCAACCCGCACATATAAATAGTGACATTGGGCCCTACAAGCTATATAACTCGGCGGTAGGTGACCCAAAAATCATCCTGAGGGAGAGCTGTGTGCTCGAATCAAATTGTGTAGAGTTTAGAGTTCCTTTTAATACTTATTCCTAAACACACACACAACAAACACACACCAAACACACACAAACACACCACACACACACACACACACACACACACACACACCACACCACATACATATACATATATAAATATATATATATATATATTGAATTATAAACAAAGCTTTCTCTTATGGTCAGATTATAGAAATAGGGGGGTGATAAGTGCTGGAAGGGTGCTCGGTACTTATCCTTGGAATTTATTGTTTTCATTATATATATATAAATATATATATATATATATATATATATATATATATATATATATATATGCCAGCTGTCTGTCTTTCTGACTGTATGTCTGCTTGTCTATATAACTGTTTATATGTCAATCAATCAATCAGTCTATCCATGTATCCATCTATCAATATTTCTGTCTCTCACTCTCTCTCTCTAATTATCTGTCTGTCTGTTTGTCTGTCCATCTATCCATCTATCTATCTGCAGTGAACCTGGATGTCTTTTTAATTGACTCTCTTTACGTGGTTTTCTTTACTTTTGTTATTATGCTTACATCACCTGAATTCAGTTCTCAGACTTAACAAAAGATTTTATGGACCCACATGTTGCCAACCCTCCGCCTTTCTCTTCAGAGGCTAACGTCTGGGGTGAGAACCATCTGCCAAGACAGGTTTGGAAGAGCAGATGTTTGGTGTGTCAGATGCAGGCTGACAGTGCGTGGAAAGGACAGGAATGAAGGAGGCAGAGACTGACAGCCAGTGTGTCTGCCCGTGGGTCTGAGGTTGATCTGATAATGTCACTGACACGTCTGTGTGGAGACTTTTGACCTGTGTGCTGTGGTAGTCTGAAAGGTCGTTGCCCGTTTATTTCCTGAGTCTGTCTGTTTGTCTGACTCTGTCTGTCTGTCTGTCTGTCTGTCTGTCTGTCTCTGTCTGTCTGGCTGGCTGGCTGTCTGTCTGTCTGTCTGTCTGTCTGTCTGTCTGTCTCTCTCTCTCTCTGTCTGTCTGTCTGTTTGTCCGTCTGTCTCTCTCCTCCCATCTCCCCCCCTCGTCGCCCCCCCCCCCCCCCTCTCTCTCTGTTTGTATTTATGTGTCGTAGTGGGTGTGTCTAAACTCTGATCAAATATCTCTGATTTTCTATTCCTCTTGTCAGAATGACGCTTTCATACCACAAAGGAAACAGGTAGAATAACCAAATAGTAACAGAGGGATGGCCGTAAAGGAACAAGAGGGAGGGGGGGGGGGGGGGGGGGGGCACTCTGAAGTGACAGAGGGGATACTGTAATTGAATAAAGGGAATAGGAATAGCTAGTAGGCAATAAAGGGGATAACCTCACAGGAGCATGGTGGGATGGGTGGATATACACAAAAGCACAGAGCAGTTTACCGCAACGGAACAGGGGAGAACAACTGCAGAAGGACAGAGGGGACAAACACAGAAGAACAGAGGAGGCGTATACAAAGGAATAGAGGAGACAACACAGAGGAAGAGAAGGGACAAACGCAAAGGAAAAGAGTGGAGCAAATACAGAGAAGTAAATGAAATAAACAACAGCGGAACGGAGATGACATCCACTGAGGAACAGAGTGGACAAACACTGAGGAAACAGAGGGGACAAACACTGAGGAACAGAGTGGACAAGCACTGAGGAACAAGAGTGGACAGACAGACACTGAGGAACAGAGTGGACAACCACGGATTAACAGAGTGGACAGACACTGAGGAACAGAGTGGACAGACACTGAGGAACAGAGGGGACAAACACTGAGGAACAGAGTGGACAAAAAACTGAGGAACAGATGGACAAACACTGAGGAACAGAGGGGACAAACACTGAGGAACAGAGTGGGACAGACACTGATTAACAGAGTGGACAGACACTGAGGAACAGAGGGACAAACACTGAGGAACAGAGTGGACAAACACTGAGGAACAGAGTGGACAGACACTGAGGAACAGAGGGGACAAACACTGAGGAACAGATGTGGACAAACACTGTGAAACAGAGTGGACAAAAACACCTGAGGAACAGAGTGGACAAACACTGAGGAACAGAGGGACAAACACTGAGGAACAGAGTGGACAAACACCGAGGAACAGAGGGGACAAACACACTGAGGAACAGAGTGGACAATCACTGAGGAACAGAGGGGACAGACACTGAGGAACAGAGGGGGACAATCACTGAGAACAGAGTGGACAGACACTGAGGAACAGAGTGGACAAACACTGAGGAACTAGAGGGACAATCACTGAGGGAACAGGAGCCAGTGGACAGACACTGAGGAACAGAGGGGACAGACACTGAGGATAAGAGGGGACAACAACAGAAGAAAAAAAATGGGACAACCACTGAGTTACAAAGGGACAACAACAGAATAGAGGAGACATCAACAACAGAACGGAGGGAACAACACAACAGCGGAACGGAGGGAACAACCATAGAGGAACAGAGGGGACAAACACAAAGGACAGAGGAGACAAACAACAGAATAGAGGAGACAACAACAGAATAGAGGAGACAACAACAGAACAGAGGAGACAACAACAGAATAGAGGAGACAACAACAGCCAGAACGGAGGGAACAACAACAGAGGAAGAGAGGTGACAAACACATCGGGAGAGAGCAGGTTACTGGAAGGAACAGTAAGAGAGAGAGAGAAAAAAGCAACAACAAATGAACAGATGGGATAACCTGTAAACAAACTGTACAACACACACACACACCACACACACACACACACACACACACACACACAACACACACAACACACACACAAACAGAGGCAAACCGGGTAAAATGAAAAAAAGGGGCCGAACCAAATTGGAGCAGAAGAGATGTAATAACCACGCTGGATTACAGGGAATAACCAAAATCACGCAGACAGGTACAAAGAATGGAGAATGTAACCACAGGGGGGGGAACAAAAGGAGTCCACCGACAAAGAACTGAAAAAAAATCAAAAGTAACAAAGGCGGTAAGTAGAACGGCACAGCGAGGATGACTGCTGAAGAGCAGGATTACGTACAAAAAAAAAAAAAAAAGGGGGGGGGGGGGGGGGGCGGTTAAGAAGAGACAGTCGCCAAAGAACGGAAAGAATAACCGCTTTGAAACAAAGTAGGCAGCTTGAAAAAAAGATACAGATGAGATTACCACAAACCAACAGAGAGGGTACCACAAAAGTAACTGAGGTAGAAAAAAAAGAAAAAGCAAAATTATAAACCGTACAAAAAAGAACGAACATAGGAGGTAAACACTAACCGACAGACAAGATAATAACACACGGAAATGATAGATAATACGACACACGGTACAATCGCTCGAGGAAGATATGGATGACGTTAAATGAACGGAGGACAGGGGGAGAGGGGGGGATGTCAAAGTAACAGAAGGGACATTCAAGAACATAGGGAATAATCACAAACGAAAGTACGGAATCACCACGACAGAGCATTTGAGGTACCTTTAGAGGTACAGAGGAGCATAACTGCAAAGGAACAGACAGGATAATCTCAAAGATACAGGTGGGATAACTGCAGAGGAACAAAGTGGGTGAACGCAAAGGAAACTGAAAGGAAACTAAAAACCAAACAAGCAAACAAAACAACAAACAAACAAGCAACAACAACATACCCAGCGGGAATAAGCGCAAAACGGTATTTGTATTGGAACATAGCAGATGCCCTCAAAGGAACACAGGGGGGGATTAGAAAAAAAAAAACAAGTAACCAAAAAAAAAAAAAAAAGATAAAAGGGTCTTAACCACATAGGATCAACACAACAGCGCATGTTTTCTTGCCCTTTTTCCCTTGCCCTCCCCTTCCCTCACTCCTCTTTCCCTCTCCTCACTTCCCTCCTCTCTCCCGCCTCCCCCCCCTCCCCTCGCCTTCCTCAACCTAATCCCTCCAAAACCCCCCTCACCCCCCCACGCCTCCCCCCCTTCCACACTCCCACCTCTCCCCCCTCCACACCTCCTCCAACCTCCCCATCCCTCCCATCCAACCTTGTACCCAACAACCCGTCCAATGTCCTCACTCCACACAGCGCTCCCTCCAACCACCAACCCCCCAGTCTTTGTCTCACACGCCGCGACCCCCTCGCCCCCCCTACCTCCGCGCTCTCTCTCAAGTTCGACCCACACAGTCCCTATCTCGTCCAACCCCCTCTCCTTGTCCACTCCCTCCACCTCTCCCCCTGTCCCACTCCCCTCACCTCCCCCCTCCCAGACCACCACCACCCCACCCACACCCACCCCCCCCCCATCCACAAACCCACCGCCACTTTTCCAATTCCAAACCCCCTTGGCTCCCCCCACCTCCAACTCCACCACCCCCCCCCCACCCCCCCCTCCCCCCCTTCCCCCCCCACCATTGGTCTGTACACACACATCGCCGCTGCTTGTTTACTATGCATGCTGCTGTTGGTCAAAGTGGCGGATTTTGGCACCCACACAGTATTAGGTGAGAAATCTGGTTTGGCTGCTCTTTCGGTTCCCCGTAATTAGACGGAAGTAGCTGCGTCGTGTCCGTTTAGGTGGAAAAGGTTAAACGTTACGCCACGTGATTATCTGGGGTGAATACAACAGACAAAGGTTACTCTGCTGTTCGTATAGTGATCTGTTCGTGGAAAAAGGTGTGTGTGTGTGTGCGTGTGTGTGTGTGTGTGTGTGTGTGTGTGTGTACTTCCTGAATCGATGCTTTGTTTTTTGATCACATGACATTATACAATAGATTGCACCGTACACATTTTTGACCGCTAAAACTGCTATCTTTAAGACCAGATGAAAAGGGTTTGAAGCGCGGTGTGACTATAACTGTGGGCTATGTATTGGTACTGCTGGTTTACGATTATCCATTCGAATTCCTGCATGTTTTGTTTTTAAATCTTGCTTTTGGGAAAAATGGAGGGAAGGGGGTTGGGGTGGGGGTGGGGGTCTTCTCTTATTAGTAGCACTACTAACCTCCACTTTCTGGCGCATCATATTGTGTTACACTATCATGTATTTCTCGCCAGAAACATTTTCTTTTCTTCGTTACATGGGCCGTTGTTATCGTCGGCCGCCATTCATACCCCCCCCCCCCCCCCCCCCCCCCCCTTTCCCTTCCTTCCCTCCCCCCTCCGTTTTTTCCTCTGATTGTTACAGTCTACATACAAGATAGTCAAATCCCAGAGCAAGCAAAACAGATATTTCTGCAGCATTTTGTTAAGGACCGAGACTTCTAGACAGCGGCGGTGGTCTTTATCTTGGATGTTCGTAAGTTCATGATGCACAGGGAACGTTGGCAGCTATTCAGGTCATCGTTTTTCGTTTTTATTTATGAGTTAGCTAGCTGGTTAGTTGGTTAGTTAGTTCGATAGATAGATAGATACATAGTGTGTCAGTTTGCTAAGTTAGTTAGTAGTTATTTAGTAAGTTAGTTAGTGGTTGTGTGAGTGAGTGAGTGAATGGGTGAGTGAAATAGTTAGTGAAGTTGATTAGTTAGTTTAGTAAGTTAATTAGTTAGTTGGTTGGTCAGTTGGTTCATTGGATGGTTAGTTAATAAGCTGGTCTGTTATTTGGCTGAAAAGAAAGTTAGTTCTTTAGTTAGTTAGTCGTCAGTTGGTCAGTTAGTCAGTTAGTTAGTTAGTTGGCTGGTTTGTTGGTTGGTTGGTTTGTTGGGTGGTTAAATGGGTGGTTGGTTTATTTGGCTAGTTAGTTAGTTAGTTAGTTAGTTAGTTAGTTAGTTAGTTAGTTCTTTAGTTAGTTAGTAGTTAGTTAGTTAGTTAGTTATTAAAATGGGCGGTTGGTTGATTAGTTAATTTGTTAGATAGTTAGTTAGTTGTTAGTCAGTCAGTTAGTTAGTTGTCTCATTGTCCAGGCCATATTGATGAAACTGTTCCATCCAGACTCGTGATGTTACAGTCCCAGCAGGGAACGGCATTTCACGGAGATCATGACGTCAGGAACCATCCCACCGGAGGAGACGCTGCCTACCGCTGAAACACTTCGGTGGCGTAGATCGTGGTGCGTGCACTGATCCAGCATACACAGGGTAGATCGTGGTGCCTGTACTGATCCTACATACACAGGGTAGATTGTGGTGCCTGCACTGATCCAGCATACACAGGGGTAGATTGTGGTGTCTGTACTGATCCTACATACACAGGGTAGATTGTTGTGCCTGTACTGATCCAGCATACACAGGACACTACCTATCAAGCGTCCGTTTGAAGACAATAATTGTTTAGCTGCAGAGCAGGCAAGAAGAAGTGTCCATCTCCAGAGAGGGTCACCGTGTCCATTCGGCAACAGTCCCCGTGAACTTGCCCACACCGACAACCTTGAGCCGAAATCACCATGGGCACACGACGTGGAGAAGAAATCAATCTCTGGTCAAAGCGAGACCAGGGAATAAAGGGGCACGGACTCTACCATTTCTTGCAGATAATCAACGGAGAAGCAATGTGAACAATAAAGATGAAGCTGTGGAGTTCCCTTCTGGACTGAGAGTATATGGCACGGCAGTACTCCATGTTTCGTGTCATAACCCAACCTGGAGTCAAATAGACCCGAGAGATTATGGTTCTAGCAACAAATCTGTGTAAAGTCAGTCATCTGATTCCAGCCTCTTCTTCTGAACGCAGAGCTCACTCAACTCTGGTTGAGGTGAAGGCGGCTAAAGTGCCCAACTCCCACAAAGGTATGTCTCTGATGGGAGTCGTATCCACGACTTCCCAGACCATAGCCTGCGACTTTAACCACTGCCCCACGGAGTTTGGAATCCAGGTCATTTGTAAGGCCTGAAGGGAGTGGAGAAAAGAAAAAAAAAACGCTTTCTTTTATTTCATTTTCTTTTTTTTTTTCTGAATTACCTTTCGAGCGATTATGCTGTGTCAGACATTATTTCTCTTGCATCTTATTAGTTTCAAAAGCAGCGTGGATGAAGTTTTCACAACGTAAACAAATAGTCCGTTGCATCAAAACATTTTAAAATTATGTTTATAGTGTACACTTTCGGCAATCGTACTTTTCTTACTCTAGCGAGATTTTGCGTCTTATCAGAATCAGAACCAGGATATCTACAGTTCTCATAACGGAACTATTATGAGATGTGAAAAGAAAGCAAAGTGTGTTAGACTGAGCATAAGAAAAATGAAAGGCTTAGGGTCTAGTGATATTTGTCCATCATAAAAGATCACCCGTCGAGCTTTAATGCATAAATGTTCTAAGTGACCTCAAGAAAACGACAGAGAAAAAGAGATGGATGGATGGGAGGGGTTAGTGGGGAAAAAAGTAGAGAAGGCAGCACAAAATCTACACTTTTGGCGACGCAAATATACCGTAGGTTTATCTTGTTATTGTGCGCTAGTTTAAAGCTCGCTTGGGTATTTGTATACATTTGTAGAATGCTCACGAAGAGACTTGTTGCAGATGGCGAAGGCTTTGAGTTTCACTAGTTTGTGGTCATAATGTTTATTGCGGTTGCCTAAAAGTTTCCCTGGAGAACCAAAATAGCGTATGGTTGAAAGCGGGACTTTGGAGTTTTGCTCTGTTCGTGTTCCTTGGTACGATCTCTATGTGCTTATCTCTGTGTTTGTCTGTATGTGCAGTCTGTACCATGACATGCCTCCTTCATCCACACTGTCTCCCCTTCCCCTCCTACCCACCCGAACTCCTCTCTCCACCACCCTTCTGTCTGTCTCTCTGTCTCTCTGTCTGTCTGTCTGTCTCTCCCTGTTTTCCCCTCCGCTCTGCCTCTCTCTTCATAATCACATCTCAGTTACAGAGTGATACATGTTCACAGGCGTTTATGCACTCACGCAAACACACACACACACACCACCACACACACACACACACACGCACGGACGCACGCACGCGCGCGCGTACGCACGCACCGCGCGCTCACGCGCACACACATGCAGAGAGAGAGAGAGACAGAGACAGACAGACAGACAGACAGACAGACAGACAGAGACTGACAGACAGACAGACAGACAGATAATCCGTTCAGCAGCTTTCTCATCAAGATAGCTAGATTTAAACATACGCAAATCAACATCACCTACGCCCACTCACCGTTACGTCAAGCATCTAAACATCGTCACACTCTTCCCCCTCATCCAATCTCTCTTCCCCCAATCTTTGCAATCTTCTGTATGAGGTTTTGGCTCCAAGCGGGCACAGCAGTTAAGATATACAGACCAAGATGTCTCCATGATTCACAATACAAACCTTCAAAGAGAAAAATCAGACATTGTCTACTTCAGGACCTTCTTTGGCCGATAAATGTCGAGTCCTCCTCGTAAAATGGCAGGTGCGTTCACAGATATACATATATATATATATATATATATATATATATATATATATTTTTTTTTTTTTTTTTTTTTTAAAGTCGATGGGTTTTTGTTCGTCTTGTGTTGTGTTGTTTACAGCGAGAGCCTTTTTCACTTTTTCACCGCAACTTCAAACAGCAGGCAAATGTCTCGTAAAAAGTATATTGCTCCTTGACGTAAAGACATGATGTACAGTCATTTACGTAAACGTTTTTTTTTTTTTTTTTCTGGGTGTGTACGGGAACGGACATATATCGGGATTTAAGATCCGAGTATTAATGTTCTGTTTCTTCGTAAGAGATAAGATTACAAACAAACAAACAAACAAAAAACCAAAGCAAGAAGTAAACAAATATACAACCCAAACTGTACCAACCCAACAAAAACAAACACTCAAACAAACCCAAAAAAGCACAACAAACAAACGAAAAAACAACCACACACACACGCACACATCAAACAGACTGACATTTAAGATGCGCAGGCACAATAATCACATACAAACATATACATTATAAACACACACTCACACACACACGCACGCACGCACGCACGCAACGCACGCACGCACGCGCGCGCGCGCGCGTGCACACACACACATACAAACTTCAAGAACACATGCATGCGCGCACCAAACACACACACACATCTCACACACACGCGCCGCGCGCGCGCGCACTTTCTAACACACACACACACACACACACACACACACACTACCCATACCCCATCCCCCTCCCCGACACCTCTCTTTGCCCCCCCCCCCCCCCCCCCCCCCCCCCCGCCCTTTCCCTCCCCCTTCCCCTGTTTTCCCATCTATCCATACAATCAACCACATGTGGTTTTGACACCAAACTTTTCGACTGTAAAGATACACAGACCGAGAAGTCACCACGAGCTAAAGCATCCACAGTCACGGAGAAGAGTTACGCACGGTCAACTTCAGACTCGCCTTCGCTGATAAACTTCAAGCCCTCGCCGTGAACTGACAGGTTTAGTCGTCT
>JADBJO010032417.1:0-15702 GCA_016801955.1 Conus betulinus
CATTTCATCCACATTTGAGACGACCTTTGCCCCTACCTGGCCAAGCTGCCCATGCCACGCCGTTCATCGGCCTCCGCTACAGTCTGGCGAAGCTTGTGGTAGCTCTGCTGAAAGTCTGACACCTCTGCAATGTGGGGACTCTGGGAGGAGACAGAGCAACATGAAGACACCTCATTTTGGTTGTGCCAGTTCAGTCTTGTCCTCAGTTCATGTCCAAACAATTCCGACACAGTGTTGTGCAGTGGATGTCATATCACACAACAGTGTATTACATACCCTTCTTTTGTAATCCAAGGTGGAAAATGTTTTGGTGATGAAAAGTCAAGCATCAGCTTTGATTTTCAGTAATACCAAATAAAAATGTGAAAAATAGAGTAGGTGCATGGCAAATTCAGTGACCATCATGACTCTTGAGACCTTACCCTGTGCACCTGAATCACCCTTCTCATGTCTGCTAATCAGACCTGCAGACAAAGTTCAGGAAAATCATAGAATTTTTACCCATTTCCAAATCAATTAAAGCAAAAACAGCATCAGGGGGTATTCATGATGCACCTGCAAGAGGTGTGCAGAGCTAAGGCTGTTCCCCCTCTGTTCAGCATGAAACTACATGACAAAACAAGAGGTGTGTGGCACTAAGGCTGTTCCCCCTCTGTTCAGTGTGAAACTACATGACAAAACAAGAGGTGTGTGGCGCTAAGACTGTTCCCCCCCCCCCCTCTGTTCAGCGGGAAACTACATGACAAAACAAGAGGTGTGTGGCGCTAAGGCTGTTCCCCCCCTCTATTCAGCGGGAAACTACATGACAAAACAAGAGGTGTGTGGCACTAATAGTAGTGCAAAAAGATCTGATTGCAGATATTTTTATGACAAGACAGCAGTAAAACATCAATTTTGTTTTCTCTGATCGCTCACCGACTCTTCCTCATTCTTTCACTCCACACAGTATCTCTTGATTCTCCCACTCCCACGTCCACTTGATCCTCTCTCTCTCTCTCTCTCTGTATTTTGTTTCCTCTCTTTAGTTCTGGCCTTTCTCTCTTTCACTTTCTCCATCTCTCTCTTTCCATTCTTAGCTCTTTCTCCCTGACCTTCCAACCTTCTTCACGCCCAGCATTCTACAGTGTCCCCTCACCTTCTCAGCCCACTGCAGGTACAGTTTGCCCAGGGGCTGTGTCATGCAGTTCAGAGCCAGCTTCTTGCTGTACTTGGCGATGGCTGAAATGCGGGAGGCAAACGGGGCGTACTCCTCAATGGCTGCGCTGAACTCTGGCTGCATGACCATAGGTGTCCCTGACACGTGCCAGCCCTGTCAAGACAAAAGCATCTGCCACTAGCACTCCTACACACAGACATGCACCAAAATTCAACAGGAAAAATGAGAATTCTTCTTCTTCAGCATGAGCAGCTAACCAACCATTGGCTGCTGAAGAACACTTATTACTAGGGGATGTCCCAAAATAAAGACAAAATTCAAAAACAAAAGCGTGTGTCCACTGGTATCTTCACGGCTCCATTAGGTTTCACTGGCTACTGTTGTGGTACCCAGCAACACACTCACCCAGCGCAACACCAGTCTTCATCAGTGGGAGGGAACCTGTATGACTTCTGTGGAAATGTCTGCAGAGGATGGAAGTGAACAGCTCTAGCAAAGGAGCACAAGCTACCTTCCATTTTCTACAGCCTCACGCACCTCATCATGCTCACACAGGAAGTTGACGACGAACTGGGCTTCACGGAAGTCGGAGCCAGACAGGTGCTTCTTGCCCTCCACTTCCTCCTTGGCTTCCCCTCCACTCTCCCCCGCCCTCCTTCACCCCTTTTCTCACCTGCAACATGCACACCCACAGTATGTGCCACAATTTTTTTCCAGGCTACTAATGTTCTATCATCCTTATGGTAACAGATCTTTTTAGCAACAATGTCAATATACTCACACAAACACGGACGTAATGTCCACCACCAACCCACTGCTGCCCACTACAAAACATCTTCCAAAGTATATGTTCAGTTGCAAATATGAAGTGAGTTTCAGTCTGTGTGTTCCTTTTCTAATTTACAGAAGTACAACACTTCAAATTCTGTAGGATGAAAGCTGTGAATCACAGAAGTTTTGTTTACTTCACTGTGGCCAGTACCTTGTTTCTATGCTGTCCTCAGTCTCTCTTCTAAAGTGCTGGTTGTGAAAACTTTGTCACAGAAAGATTGTGCCTAAGAAATACTTCAGGGTAATAAAAAAAAAAAAAAACCCAAATTTCACTAGATGTAACCATGATCAAGTTGTTGTTCATAATCTGAGACAATCTACATATCAACACATTTTCATAGATATAAATTATCTGCTAATATAAACCAGACCTTTTTTTCTAAATACGATGTAAAAAAAAGTCAAGCATGGAAAGCAATTCTTTTCGAGTCAAAGTGACTGCATCCTTCAAAATGCAGCAATCAAATCCATTGCAGGATGACTTTCATTTACTATTAAGATAGAAAAAACATGACATTATCAACAATCCATTGTATGGAACTCTGAGACTATCCAGATTTCACTTTCCTTTCAGTGAATGCAGAATGATGTTCATCATGGGAAACTTGTGAACTCCACAGAGATGGCAAACTGCTGCGGTCATCACGAATAAGTGTAAAGGGGAGCATATAACATCCCTCAAAACTCTGCGTTTACATTGCCTTTTTCACTGCAGTATAGCTTGACTTCACTCTTGAAGTATCAAAACTTGGGAAATATTGTCAAATATCTATTCTTTGGAACCAAGACATCTAACAAATTTGTGTTCCATTTAATCTTCACTGTGCTTCCTGGTCAGACATGACAACCATGGTATTTCTTGATTTCAACATGTTTCAGTACAATACAGGCATCTGTCAAAACCAAATTATCTAATTGTTACTAAGATTTTGTTTTTCAAAATGAAATGGTAAACAAAACAAAAACAAAAAAATGAAAAAAAAAAAAAAACAACACCACCCTCCGAAAGCATAAGTCCTACACGACCCATACAATGTATTCTCTATTGCTTTTGACTGCACACCCATGATGATTTGGTTCTCTCTTGTCCCATACATGTCTGAGGTGTTTTACTGTATCTCATTCTCTGTCGTTGTTGCAGATTTCCCAAGATCAACACTCTTTAAAGTTGAAGCATCCATGAGATATAAGACTTGCAAGACTCCTCCACCCTCAGAAGCATGTCATCGAAAGCGGAGGTTAACTCCTACTGTCAGCCTATACATGTAAGAGAAAAGATTTCCAGTCTTGGCAACCACCATCATCTGATCCTGGCAGCTGTGGACACTAGAACTAGCACAACCACAGGAGTTGGAGCATCAGCCATGAAGACAGGTCACTGTGCCTTTACTGTCTTACTTACCATGCAAAACACATGAAAACCTTAGGGAAGGATATAAAGAAACACAAGCAAGTAAACCATAAACCTTTCAACACATGATGTCAGAAACTGTGGCCCTTTGCACGCTGACCAACCCATGTTATGAAAGAATAAGCTCAGTGTGTTTTCAAAAAGCTAAAACTGCAGCGAGTCTGGGAGTGGATTTAACTGAAAGTATGAAGATGATGACTCTCGCTGTTTTTCTAGGCAGCCTTGTACTCTACATGTGACGTTATCTGTTGGTAATTTTGCCTGCTATGTTCCCCTCTGAAATAAAACTGTCAAGCACTTCTTCCCTAAACTGTCAAGCATTTCTTTCTTGCTCGCCTTGCTTGTTTGTATGAAGTCCAGACCTCATTCTCACTGAATCTCACTCTCAACTGCTGCCACTGTAATATCAAAGCACCCAAAGACAATGTCTATGACAGACATGAGGAAACACCTTCAGAGAGTTCTCTGAAAATGAGGCAGTACAAACCTACCGCAGTCACAGTTCTTTCAACTTTCTGCTAATTTGTCTGCTGGTGGACCTCTTCATTGACCTAACCTGTCTCCCCCCTCCATGGGGGCAAAGTCCACCAGGAAGAGGCGAGGGTAGGTCAGCATGTCCTGCACCTCCGCGTACACCACCAGCTGTCGCAGGAACTTCCTCTGGGCCAGCTCACACAGTTCCTGGACAATCATACAGCAATCATGAAACAATCACAGCAATCATAAAACAATCACACATTCACCCCCAGCTGTCGGAGGAACTTCCTCTGGGCCAGCTCACACAGTTCCTGGACAATCATACAGCAATCATGAAACAATCACAGCAATCATAAAACAATCACACATTCACCACCAGTTGTTACAGGAATTTCCTCTGGGCCAGCTCACACAGTTCCTGGACAATCATACAGCAATCATGTAACAATCACAGCAATCATGTAACAATCACAGCAATCATAAAACAATCAGACTTTCACCACCAGCTGTTGAAGCAACCTTCTCTAGGCCAGCTCACACAGAACGACCACACACCAATGACAAAACTGTCACACCTACACCACCTGCTGTCGAAGAAACTCCCCCTTGGCTACCTTACACAGTCCCTGGGACAACCACACAGCAATCATAAAACAATCGCAAAGTTTTCCACATCCCCAGACCACAAATCAGAGCAAAACAAAGCCTGCAGCAATCCTGCACAGATCCCCCGATAGCTGCACAACCAGAGATCCCCCAATAACTGCACCAACCAGAGATCAGAGCAAAACAAAGCCTGCAGCAATCCTGCACAGATCCCCCAATAGCTGCACCAACCAGAGATCAGAGAAAAACAAAGCCTGCAGCAATCCTGCACAGATCCCCCAACAGCTGCACCAACCAGAGAAGAACTGCCCGACGATCCAGTAACACTGTGGCTAAAGCAGTATGAGCATGGGGGGGAGGGAGGGGAGGGGGAGGGATGATGGTTGTTACCAATTCTTACATACAGGTCCAAAATATTTGACAAGGCTGCATTCTTACTGGATGAAGAGCAAAAAACTGTCGGTGTAGGTAAGAAAGGAATTTCTATTCCACAGAAACATACATTTTCTTAGCTGTAGAGGGTGAAGGTACAAACTAAAAATTGCCTCCATATTTGGGACTAGCTGCACATTAACTTAACTGTCCAGAGAACTGGACTCTCCATCTAGATCTCTGGGGGAGAGAGAGAGAGAGAGAGAGAGAGAGAGAGAGAGAGAGAGAGAGACTGACAGAGAGAGAGAGAGAGAAACAGAGGCTGGAAGGGAACATGTTAAGTGATATGCAAAATAAAAGACATCTACTGATGGGAATATAGCAGAAAACATTGATACAGTCATCTATAGGTAGGGATCTGATAGAAAACATACAAACACAACTACTGCTTTGTTCTAATAAACATTTGATTTTCTGACTTAATTTCAGAGATTCATTTCCACTGTTTTGATTCCTATCCTGTTTCTTGCTATTCTTTGTCTTCTCTTTTTCTTCTTTCTTTCCTTCTTTCTGTGTTTTCTGCACTTTTTTCTTTCTTTCTTTAATTTTTATGTGTTCACTGAAGTAAGCCATCATTTATACCCATTTCCTTGCTTGTTTAATCTTTGTTAAATTATCCATTCACACACCCGTTCATTCTTTTTCCTCATACTCACCTGTCCAACCTATTAAAAGAAAATGCCTAATTCCCACTTGGAACATTGTCATATTATCAAGATCCTTAAAAAAAAAAAAAAAAAGAAAATCAGAAGAGCAGGAAGCTAACTATGCCTCCCTAACCAGTTAGGCAAACTGAGGATCGCACTTGATAAGTTCATCTCATGAATCAGCCAGACTTTTGAGCTACTCACAGAATAACTGCTGAGAACCTTACTCTGAGGACATACTTTTTGGTTTACTCTGGCTTTGGCATGTGCAGTGAGTGAGGTTCACGCCTTCTCCGGGGACCCACAGTCCCTGACACGGCTCAGTGCTGGCTCAGCAAGGTGACAGCCCTGACACGGCCCAGTGTTGGCTCAGCAAGGTGACAGCCCTGACAAGGCCCAGTGTTGGCTCAGCAAGGTGACAGCCCTGACACGGCCCAGTGTTGGCTCAGCAAGGTGACAGCCCTGACTTGGCCCAGTGCTGGCTCAGCAAGGTGACAGCCCTGACATGGCCCAGTGCTGGCTCAGCAAGGTGACAGCCCTGACACGGCTCTCTGCAGTCAGCTGGGATGTAAACCGGCTCAGCAAGGTGACAGCCCTGACACAGCCCAAAGCTGGCTCAGCAAGGTGACAGCCCTGACACAGCCCCAAGCTGGCTCAGCAAGGTGACAGCCCTGACACGGCCCAGTGTTGGCTCAGCAAGGTGACAGCCCTGACACGACCCAATGCTGGCTCAGCAAGGTGACAGCCCTGACACGGCCCAATGCTGGCTCAGCAAGGTGACAGCCCTGACACGACCCAATGCTGGCTCAGCAAGGTGACAGCCCTGACACGACCCAATGCTGGCTCAGCAAGGTGACAGCCCTGACACGGCCCAAAGCTGGCTCAGCAAGTGACAGCCCTGACACGGCACCCTGCAGTCAGCTGGGACGTAAACTGGCTCAGCAAGGTGACAGCCCTGACACGGCCCAATGCTGGCTCAGCAAGGTGACAGCCCTGACACGGCCCAGTGTTTGGCTCAGCAAGGTGACAGCCCTGACGTTGTACACAACAGAAGATATCAACATTATGGTCGAAAGTAGAATGATATGTCATCGGAACAGGTTAGAGGAGTTGGGCAGAAATCGGCAAATTAATACAAAAGTCAACATCGATTTTAATGGCAGAGATGGTGTACAGATTTTCATTAATGGTGGATAAAAGCATTCACAAGCCGTTCCAAGATATACATATCATGATGCTCAAAGGGATAAGTGTAGTGATCAAGAAAATGACAATGGAAACAATAAGGTCAGTATCAAATATCTTACAGCTGGTGTACAAAGTCTGTGTTGAAATCTGAAAAAAACAACTGATTCAAGGTCGCTTAACATTTATATCAGCTTCTAGTAGTAAGTCTTTTGTACAATGGGGGGGGGGAAGTGTGGGGGGGGGGGGGGGGGTGAAAAGGGGTGTGGGAGGAATGAGGGAGGGGGGGGGATGAGTGGGGGGGGGGAAGGGACATTGATGGATATTATGGAGGAAAATTGGTTAGCTGGAATGGCTTTGATGATATATTGTGATTAAATCCTGTAGATTACATGTATCGAGTAATGGTGAAAGCGTTCTGAAATAAACATTTTGACTGGTAAAACGGCGTTTAGGCCGAATTTCCACAGACATGCCCCATGGTACGGGATGGTCCATAAGTTGTGCGTAATGGGGTGGGCTTGTCACGCAGTGGGAATCAATGATACCAGCAAGGAGGTGCGATGGGTGACTCCAATAGAAAAACTGGGGCCACTAGAGCAGATCTGGACAAAACAACGTCGGCACAACACCATAAAACACACAGACACGGTCGTGTAATTTACTGCACATTGACCTTGAAGTTGACTCGCTAAAAAGCCAAGTGAATTGAAAACGTCGGTCAAATACGTGCGTGCATTTGTAACCGGCCAACTGTAACAATACGGCGCCGCTTGAAAAATGACACATCAAATCAGAGTAAAGCATGTAATCCTCCGAGAAGCACATCCGTATGTTGAAAAAATTAATACCACATCAATCTCGATCACTGTAAATAATTGTTCCCAAATTGACATCACCATACTGTAATTCAACTAAAACTGCCTAAAGAAACTGGAAAAAAAACAATGACACACAGAGGCACAGACGATAGGTCATGGGACAAAAAAAAAAAGGCAACAACCCCACCTGAAACACAGGAATACTAATATTACTGCAGGAACTAGAACTAATAACAAAGAACATCACATACCAATGAAACTGAAGGACCAGCGTTCGAAATAAGTCTACTGCGTGTCCCCAACTGACTCCCACTGAAAAATAAAACATCTCTTAAGAAGCAGGTCACTACCCACATCTACTGCCATATTAAATAAAATTGTACAAACAATACTCTCTCGACTGTGATATAGGATATGTTCACCGCAAAGATGACTCCCATGGGCTGATAAAGGGATAGGCTAAACCTCCCAGGTAAAGGCAGCGGTAGAAAACTGGATGGTATGAAGTAGTCCGTTAAGGAAGGACCGTAGGCATGGACTAAAAATCGGAAAACGTGCAGGCAACAGACTAGCTATAGAGGTGTATGGCCCACATGAGGGTAGCAGCCAGTGCGGTCTGAATCGAAGGGAGTCCTGGGGGGTCGTCACATGTGAGAAGTGTCTCAAAAGGACTCCAATACATCAACTAAAGAAACGGCTATCTCGTTCCGCTAATGTCCCGTTAAAAATGAAGAAATTTAGCTTTATGGTATACAGTCCTGATAGTCCTGGCGGCCACGCGAAAAAAATCGAACAACAACAGACTGTATAAGCAATGATGTATGGGGCCCAGCTTCTACGAGGAACAAATAGATCTGTCTTACTGGGTAAATAAGTATACACCCAAAACCACGCCCAATCAAAGATACATCAAAAACATCTTTGTAAGATAATTTGATAGATTCTGAAACGAAAAGTGGCAGTCGGGTCAATTATAACATATTATGGTTGCGGCGTCGACGGCTGACAGGCAGCGGATTGAGCAAGAAACAAACAAAACTCACGAGTCTTTGTGTACTTGAGTGGTTGGTCCCTAACGGTATGTAACGCCCAAAATGACCATACATGTTGCAATCGAAGTAAGATCGTGAATCAAAATACATTGTACAACACATGAAAACTAGCTTGCATGTTGGATGTAGCTACATACAGTACCAAACAGCCTTCTGTTTTTCAGAAGTCCATTTCTCATCAACTTGACACAGAGTTTGCAGACACTTCTGAGATTGTGACAGTTTCTGTCGACATGAATTCGATGGCTTTGTTTCAGTAAGAATTTGTGCATATCATTGTTTACACTGCACACTATGACAGATAATTTCAGCTTGGGTCATAAGCAGAGTTCTTACTCCACCTCCGTCACAACTACATAACACACCTCACTATGCCCAGTCTGATATATGCCATTCCATCGCAAGGATACCAGCATCGACCGCACCACAGACAATACACTGCACACACACAGCACTGCAGCATCCACTAAGCACCACACACAGTACACGCCAACAGCACGAAATACACATACACACACAACACACCACACACACCACACACCAGCAATACCCACACACACCAGTTAAAGAGTAAACACCAAAGCAATAGACACAACAACCATTACCATACGCGCCACCCACAGCACCCACAACACACGACAAACACGTATAGAGCAGCACGAAGTACACAATCCTGTGTGGCGCGCTCCACTGAAGATAAAGCGTGGCCGGAGGCCGCCAACAGCGGGCGCAGTGGTGGCGTTCTTTCAAGATTGTAAAAAAGCGCGCAAAAGGCGGGAGCTCCGCCACCACGTGGCATGGAGTCGGGCATACATGGTCCGATAGTGGAGACTCGAGCCAGCGCCAACACTTAGAGAGCGATTCGCCTCTAGGACGCGCAGCTCCGTGGAAGATCTCGCTCAAAAAAAACCAAAAGGTCCAGATGAAGTTGGTAGGTTGCCCACTGCGAAAGCAACACCCAAAATCAACGACTACCAAACTCAAGCACAAAAGAAAAAATAAAAAAAGGTCAAAGAAGTGGAGAAAGTCAGGGGCAAAACCGTTAATCATCCGACAGAAGGTTCATCTCTGTGAGGCCACATAAAGTGAACGACAAGGTCTATGTGTGCTTAATTGCCAAGTACAAAGCAAGCCAGTGTACACAAATCCCGGGGCAAAACATATACGCAATTATCGTCCTAGTCATCACACATGATAAAGAAGAAAACAGGTCTGGTGACAAATTAAATGTCAGTATAGAGGTACGTATAGCAACTTTGCAAAATATCGCCTCGGGTGGGATGATATATAGAACAAACATAAATGGTGACAGGTCTGTAACTGTGTGTTGTCGCGACTGAATGACAGCCGAATCTGCACTTGTTGCCCCATAAAAAGCGTACTGAACAGTATATAACACGACCCTTGTGTGGACACAGGGTGGGAATAGGTACTAGGAAGTCCTCAGAAATCGAGAATCTTGGTGTCAAGCAAAAATACCACGGACAAACAGTGCGCGACTTGTGTCCATGATAAATGCGGGGTACAAGGACTATCACAAGTCCCTTGTTGACAGAGTGGACTAGAAAGCTTCCATCGTGTACAATAGAATCTAGATGAGTTTCGCATAAAGACCCTCACTGCACTGGAGGTTGTCCAACTACTAGTCAGCTTAACAAAGAGTGTGCACCCCTTGTGGTCACGTTTGTGGAGAATGAACGTTGCCCTCCAGATCTGATCTTGTGTTGCAACGTGAACAGAACAAGCAAGTCCACTATTCCAAATACTCAGCGTAGCAAGGGAGTTGTTACAGCATGGCGCCTTGATTTGACAGTATGAGGAGAACTGGTCTCAAATCATCTTCTAGTTGTGTTGGCCGCATAAAGACACAGTCAGCACTTATTCCATCATAAAAGCTTAACCCAAAGTAAGCGCATCCGTTATAATTACGCGGTTGAGTAAAAGACGGGGTCACAGTCACGAATCTGTCATATAGTACTGCAGAAAGCATGAAAAGCACGGTGCGTGCAAAACAAATGGTTTCGCAGCAACAGGGAGTCACTTTGTCAATCACCTCCTTGGCCCAATCTGCCGGGGGGGGGCGAGCCGAAATTGAACTTGGGGGTTGTGTGACATGGATCATGTAATTAGTCAGTCAACCCAGCGAACTCAGGAGTCCAGCCAAGGGCATTCTACCTCCACGAAAACATGAATTCTACGTACAAGCCACAGGGTTGGCCTGAGGTTTAGGTGGTGTGATGTTTAGGGGGTCAGCCACATAAGCCGCAAGCCCAAGATGGTCTGACTCTTATGCAAAAAAACAAAAAAAGGAGAAATTACACGCTGTAAGATTGTAGTGTGTGTTGTGTGTATGTGTGTTGTTGGACGTTTGTACATGCAGCTGTGCGTAGAGGGTGCGTGGGTGTTGTGTGGTATTAAGAGTGCAGTAGGTGGAATTACACAATGTGACAGACACGGAAAGGTTCGCACTAAGGACTTGGATGAGAGATAGAGGTTCACCAAGGCAATTAACTCCAGCAAGAAATCATTCAACAACCAGAATGGCGTCACACAAAAGTGCAATCCAGATCCTTTGAACATCGTTCCACAAGACTTGATCTCCGAAGGCCACGGTACATGCCCATATTATAATGACACGGTTGTATGCAACAACAAGTAAACGCATACGTAGAGCTACTTAGTGGAGTACACAGATAACATAATGGCAGTCGACTTTGCGTGTGTGGTTGAGCAATGAAGAATTAATCGGCTGTACCCATGAAAATATGCGCTTATGCTGGTAGGGATGCATGTGCACATAACAGGTTCTATGCTCTTTGTGCTGGTTAGATCACAAGCAATACACAGTCTATAGCATGCGATGTGCTATGTCAATAGCAGCATAACACACATAGTACGGCTCGTGTACGATTGCCTAGAGCATAATGGCATTCTATGCACTGTATATTCATAAAATGTGCAGGAAAAAGCAAATCGAGTACACTAGGCCGTCAAAATCTGTGCGTTAGTCATAGCACATACGGTCTGTGGACTCCGACAGTGGGACTAGTGTCTCTGGAAAACAAAATCAGGTCTAGCTGACTCTGACTATGCGTTTATTAGGGAGCAAAAGGTAGAATGCAGTCATATGCACCGGCTGAAAGGGGACTGGTATTGGACACTCACAAGCAAGCATATACCAGTCGAGTGCTCTAGGGTGACTACGGTGGAAAAGCGCAGCAAATTACGCGGATCCTATGCTGCAAATCGTCGTGAACGAACTGATCATAGAGGCAAAATACAGTACTACTAGCTCTCATGATCAGTCTTATGGGGGGCTAGCACATACAGTCCTGTGCGCTCTGTGCGGTGGTCACAGCAAATAGTCTTTGCTCTCTTGTGCTGGTGGTCACAGCCAATAGTCTTTGCTCCCCATTAAAAAAAAAACAAAACAAAACAAAAAAACATCATCTTGTTCCACATAAAAGAATATAGTCTGTGTTGTTTCCACTTCAAAAATACAGTATTTGGTATTCCACATGAAGAATATCATCTATGATCTGTTTCTGTTCTACCTATAGAACACAGTCTGGCCTTGTTCAACATTAAAGAATACAGCCCTACCATTTCACACAAAGGATACTGACTGCGCTGTTCCAAATAAAAAACACAAAAACAATAATGCTTTATCAGTTATTCATCAGAGCCTCTCCAATGTTCACAGTGTGCTTGTTTCACATGAGAAATGTATACATTCCTCACTGCACGCTCTGGGGGAGGCTGGTATTCACATCATTTCAACTTCACCATGCTTCATGAGTCACACAAAGACCTACAGGCACGATAAAGCTGTGATGTCTCTGGAATCATTTTGAAAATGGTACAAAGGAAATTTGGATCCTTGTTCTAAAACTTACATGTCTGTCATTCAATGGCTTGTCTGACTGAGTGAAAAAGTATGTAAAGTACACACTTCTGATGACACAGGGTTTGTACACGATCCTTAGACTATAATCTTCACTGTGCTTGAAACTTAACTGTGAGTGGAAAAGTATTTAAACTACACACTCCTGATGACACGGGTTGTACAGGATCCTTACATGATAATCTTTACTGTGAGAGGAAAAGTATTTAAACTACACACTCATGATGACACAGGTTGTACAGGAGGGTACATCTCGATTGATCCCCGTCTTGGTAGATCCCAATCTCGGTAGATCCCCGTCTTGATAGATCCCCCAATGCATGCGTACAAATTTCCGTCTCGATAGATCCCTGTATCGGTAGATCCCCATCTTGGTAGATCCCCGTCTCGATAGATCCCCCACTAAATGCAGACGAATTTCCATCTTGATAGATCCCCATCTCAGCAGATCCCCATCTCAGTAGATCCCCATCTCGATAGATCCCCATCTCGGTAGATCCAAAAACAGTAACAGGGATCCACCGAGACAGGAATCAATCGAGATGGGGATCCATCGAGACAGGGATCTATCGAGACGGGATCTATCGAGATGGGGATCCATCAGAGACGGAAATCCATCGAGACGGGGATCTATCGAGACAGGGATCTAACGAGATGGAGATCTATTGAGTGCCCCCCCATACAGGATCCTTACACTATAATCTTTACTATGAACAAAAAAGTCTTGCACCATTATACATGGTGATGCAATTTTTCATTTTTATCGATAGAGGAATAACTGCAAAAATAAAGTTTTTTCCCTAATACTTGCAGTTGTATTCAAATTTGATGTTTGACACTTGCCCAAATTTCATATTTGACACTTTCTATTATCAATCCTAATGACAGCTTTGTTCTCAGGTGTTGATTGTTCAGATCAAATAGGATGTGACTGGTGTCATAACTCAGTGTAAACTTCATTCTCCCTTTCCAAATCATTTACTCTTTGATCAGGAATGCCCTTTTCCACATGAATACTTTTAAAAGCAGAGGTCAACAGAATAATGGTGATAAAACCAAGTACAGAGTGCATGTAACACTCCTTTACACCAAAATAAGAAAGAACAGAGGCACAGAGGGACAAGGACAGAGAATGAGACACAGAGGGGGGCAGAGAGAGAGAGAGACAGAGACAGAGAGAGAGAGGAAAAAGATATCAGCTTTAGAGGGAGATGCCATACCACTCCGACGCGTTCCACATCAATCCAGCAGTCGATGCCTTTCTCAGCCAGGTAATTTTTGATGTCCCGGGATCCCCAAAACCTGTTGCTCCTTCTGTTGACCTTGACCCCAAAGCAACTGCACGCGCTGAGTTCTGCCAGCAGTAACTGATGAAGCATGGTGGGAACACCCTCGATCCCTCATCCGCTTTCTTTTTCAGTCGGTCCGTGAGAGCGTTCTTCAGCTCTTCCAGTTTACTGGGGTAGCGGTCTGGCTGTTGCATGTTGATGTACACCTGATGACAATGATTGCGGGAAGATTTCATGATACTGTTCACACAACAGTTCAGAGTATGTTCTTTTGGCACAGTCGAATCAAACAGTTCTCACTAGCTATCAACGCCTTCACCAAGCCTTTTCGAGCTAAAAGGGAAAGAGAGAAAACTGATTTGCAGTGCTTCACATGAACATTCTACAGGTTAGGACACAAGACTTAGCTCAAAGATAATCAATAGGAAACTTTTGGAAATCTGCAGGGCAAAGACTCAGAATGCTTACGTCAAAAAACATTTTACCATTTAAGTACATTCATTTGTGAAAAAAACAGCAACAAACAAACAGAAACAAGAACAACAAACAAACAACAAAAAAGAAACAGCGAAAGACAGACACAAAACCCAAGCAAATCTACAAATGTGGACAGTTACTGGGCAAGTCATTAAATGAAAAGGCTCAAAAACAGTTTCTGAAGTGTATACTCGAACTTAACAGATATGAAACTTAAAAAGAACCTAAATTTACCGGCTTGATCTTTGTTATGGGTTTGACATCACATTGTGGCGCTGTGCAACATCTGTGACTATTCTTAATTCTTGTGTAAGACCATATAGAAACGTCTTGATTGACTGAACTTCCGCCTTTCCAGAGCTATCAAAACTGAGCATACACTACCAAGCAACAATCTTAATTTTTCCTTTGGAAGCATGGTTTGAAATAGACTGTCAGGATTCCCCCTTGAATGGAAGGTACCTTTACAGGTCTATTTGTATGTAGACAACTGGATGTAACTAGGTCAGAAATTTTGACTGTCTTGTCCAACTTCAAGTACATTTGTTCAGATGAGGTGCTGATTTGATCCCAAATTACTTTTGGCCATTTTCAAATACCATTTTGCTTGTAAACCTTTTGGTCATTTTCAAGAGCAATGGGTCCAGGGTTCAATGTCCAATGCTGAGATGACTGGGAAAGTCATCACTTGTGGTCTTCAGTGGGTCTAGAGGTATGTTAGCTCCCCTGTTTCTGTAACTATTCTTTTTTCATAAGTGAGCATCCTTGACAGCATCTGAATTTATGATGTAGCCGGGTGCTAACAGTGTATGTTTCTTGGTCACCCCATTGTAGACGAGATATTTTGGTCATGAGTTATCTTCCCCCTTACCTCCCTTGGTCGAATCTCATTTTTTATTGTGTAAATTCCTTAAATCATGAATACCTCAGAACCTACATAGTTGTGTATACATCACCAAAAGTCACAAAATTCACGTATTCTATTCGTTTCAATCATGTTGAACTGAGAAGCCCATATTTTTCCTAAAACTGGTATTTCGACCAAATTAATCTTGGTGCCATTTTGAATTGTTCGACGAACAGACCGTAAATAATTCTTGATTTCACAAAAAGTATGAGAGAATCCAAAGAATCCATGAATGCGCATTGAAAGTAAAGTCCATAAGCTCTCATTTCGTATATCGCATGGCTATGATCTTTTCTGTACAAGCATGCGACTATATGAAATGACTGACGGCGCTGGTCTCTTGAGTTTATGAAATTCGGACTTTCCTATCGAAATCTTTTTAGTAACTCGTTTCTATGGGAGGAAGCAACCGAAAATATATAACAAATTATCATCCGATAAACCATTCCAATGGAATAACATTTTTATCGAAAGTCGTGTTTGTAAAGCACATGGCGACGGCCATGT
>JADBJO010032418.1:0-15702 GCA_016801955.1 Conus betulinus
AACATAGGACAGCAAAGATTTAAATGTAGATGGTGACAGTTTTTTTTTGGTCTTTGAGTTCATCATCTGTCTTAAGTTGCCGTGTCCGTTGTGAAAACTTGCCACATGATTCATAGGTGTAAAACTTTAATAAACGATTGATTTTTGAGATGCCATATATGTGTTATACTTTTAACTGAAATCTTTTGTCATGGAAGCAAAAATTTTGTAATGGAACATGGTTTACAGTTTGGACCTGAAATTTAAAAATCGGGCTCTTAGGTAGCAGTTAATGTCTGCCATGACACCACTTCTGTCTGTTTACTTTACAAACTTGAAAACGAGTGATTTGCAAAACACCATAATTATAGACATGCACCTATAGAAATGCTACCAAGGCTTAAAACTGTGCGGTCATATTTTTGCATGGTGTTCAAATTGGACTTAAATGTGTGTTTTCCGTGAATTAAGTAACGATTCACGTTATTCCTTATATGACATGTGACGTGGTGAATAAGTGAGTGAGAAATGGCTGCTAGCAAAACTGACACACATGAAATGAGTGCACATGAAAACTAGCATTGTGCTAGTCTGTATTTCAAACCAAAATGACTGTCACGGATTTAAAATCTCATTCAGCGTAGTTTTCGACAAGTCACGCGGTTTTGAAAGGGACATCACTTTGCAAGTTCAAACATGGCGGAGACTGAATTGCATGGCGTTAACAGAATTGTTAAACGGCGAATGCGGAAGGTAAGCATAATAGAATCATATGAAGATATTGCAGTATATTAGAAGCTGCTGTAACTGTTGAATATTTGCATTTTGATTTATTGAGAATACATTAGAAAAACTATATTACAGGCATCGTCGAAGCAAACACTTCAAACATATCATGTGATTTTAGATCCTGTTCAACTTGTAGGACTGAGGTGGAGTGCTACTGACTGAAGTGAAATTCGTCGCTCACGTTTTATGAATGCACAACATTTGTTGGGTTTACTTTAATTGTTTTAATCAAGATCAATGGCGAAAGGAATAACCTTTTGAACTATACCATTTGGGCTCCCACTTTTTTTTTTTGGAAGAATCAATAAAGGTGTGGATGTAATGGCTTTCTGTTAGGGTAAAATGTAAACAAATAAACAAACCAACAAATCTTTATAAAATGGACACTTGATAATAGTTTAGTCTGTACATTTAAACTTATAATCTGATTTAGTAGTCAACCTGGCATTCAGTTACTTCTGGTAGTGTGTGTGTGTGTGTGTGTGTGTGTGTGTGTGTGTGTGTGTGTGTGTGCAAGGGGGAGGATTGGGAGGGCGGGGGGATAGAGAGAGAGAGAGAGAGAGAGAAACCAGGTTAAGTGAATACTGTTTCACCTAATCTTACCAGAGCTTGTAAGTCCGTACTTCTCAATTGCTCTCTCTCTCTCTCTCTCTCTCTCTCTCTCTCTCTCTCTCTCTCTCTCTCTCTCTGACAGAACTGACATTGAGGCCTGACCATGAACAGGTTAATAACTTACACTGTGTGGATTTCTATATGAAGCCTTAAAATATAAAAGCCAAAGGCTGTCAATAATGATGATGTTAATTTGATGACCTTTGACTAAACGAAAAAAGTTTATTTCAATATTATGCAGGGGAAAAGAGAATATCTGATTAAATGGAGTGGCTGGTCTTCTAAGTAAGTATTCTTTACAAAATAAGTGTATACCAGGTGATAATTTTAGACAGTTTTGTAGACAAAAAAATGTTGAGTTCATACAGCAATGTAAACTGTGCTTTTCGGGGGTGTTTCCTACATGAATTAAGCCATTTTCCAATAACAATTTAGTGGTGATTTTTTTTTAAAGGTAGGTGAAATGTTATTAGCACTTGATTTGTCATGTGTTGGTTTGTTGACCAGTTAATGTCCTTTCAAGCTGATGGGACAATAACGATATTGTAATAAAAACATGTTCACCACAATGATAACAATCAATCATTCACACATAAACAGCCAATGAACAACACAAATAAAACACGAGAGAGGGAGAAGGAAGGGGAGTAAAATTGGGAGGTGGAAAGGATAGGACAGATGTATGGGGGAGTTGATGACAGTCACAGAGGCAGAGAGGTAATTGGTGGTCAGAAAGGGGGAGGGTAATGGGGATGTCCTTGTGATTAGCTGCCAAGTTAACACATTCATAGTAATTCTTTTTAAAAATGATTTTGGTAAAAATAGAGGCATAGACATTGAGATGATGTTATTGTCATCATTAAAGACCTTCATTCAACTAAAGTTCCTAAGGAATAATGTATTTGTCATTATTATCATAGACTTGATTCAGCTTAAGTTCTTAGGGGAAAGTATGAATTAAGCTTCAAGTTACAAAGGAAAACTTAAGGAGATTTCAGATAAATAAGATAAAAAAGAAGTTCTTGCTTTTTATTTGTATATTTTAACCCAAGAGTTGAATTTTTCCCTCATTAAGTAAAAAAACAAACAAATATACAAATAGAAAACCTTTAATATTATAATATACTACAGTTTTTCTGTACATGATGTATTCATAATTTTGTATTACTGTTTCTTGTTGTTATAGTGTTTTCTCCTTTGTGGCACAGACATAATACCTGGGAACCAGAAGAAAATCTACAGAATGGATTTGATTGTGGTGCATCTACAAGGTAGGTAATTAATACTGAGTTGGTCTCGCACATTATGAATCATTTTTTGAATGAGTATGATTTCTTATTGTTTGCAAATTGTAAGAATGAAACAAAGGTGAACTTATTAAGATGCTCTTAAGTTTTCAGAATGTGTGAATTGTTTTTATAAATGTATCTCAGGGTGGAAATCAGAATCCAATTGAGATTGATTAGAATGATTACAGGCTAAAATTCATCAATGTGACAGGGTTTATTCTTGTCAAAAATCCTTATGGGTCAATTGGTCCTCTGAAGCAAAAAAAAAATTGGGTCATTTGAAGGAACAGTAGGTCACCAGTCAAAAGAAGAAAAAGTGGCCTGAACGATTCAACAGTTTACATTAGTCATACAGTGCAAAATTAAAGAAATGATATTAAATCATATTTTGTGTGTTTATTTCTGAGTTCACCTTTTTGTTGTGTGTGTGTGTGTGTGTGTGTGTGTGTGTGTGTGTGTGTAATTGGAAAGAAAACTGTCATCCAGTCAGAGTCTCTGATATCCAACAGCTGTTCCCTTTCTTCAGTTCTTGAGCTTGTGTCTTCTGCTGGCATCACTTCACTTCTTTATTGTTAAATCAGAAAAGTCACACAGGCTAGTATCCACATCAGTGTTCACTCTCATGAGTTGCTAGTAGTCTCTCTGAGAGGTGAGAGTCACTGAGAGGTGTGAGTGTTACATTTTCCACATTGAAGGCCCTTTCACAGTCACAGGAGTAGTTAGGGTTGGTAAGGCCAAGAGTTCAAATCGAGCTGAAGCCACAGTATTGAGCAGGAGATGAACATGTGTCTTTGACTTCGGATCAGGAAATGTTTTATCCATGTTGATGATTCGTGAGTCACTGAGTGTGTGAGAATATGTATGGTGTGTGTGCACGCGTGCGTGCGTGTGTGCATGCGTAGACAATTCACTTGGAAAAAAACTGAAATCCAGCCTCCGGTACAGTATCCCACTGCTGTTCCCCTTCTTCAGTTGTTGATCTTGAGTCTTCTACTGCTGGTATCACTCCACTTTTGTACGGCAGCATTGAAGTCAAAGTCACACAGGCTACCCTCTTCAATTTTCACTCTCATGAGCTGTTCACATCTGTCCAAGGAGAGTCTGATTCTTAGAGGTGTAAGTGTCAGATTTTTGCACACTGAAGGCCCATCTTTCTAACACACCATGAAGGCTGGCGCAGTTGAATGCAAAAGCGAAGCGCCCTTTGGCTTGAAGACGGAAAAGTATTGGGTCATTTTCAGCCTTGATGTGCCAATGGCGCGGGGCGCAGTCCAAAAATAAACCCTGATGTGTGATTGCTATGATTAAAAGATCATCTGTATTTTTTTTTTCCTTTACAAAATCTTTAATAAATCACATGATTTATTTTGCACTTATGAATTTTCTTCTGTACCAAACCTTTGATACAATTACATGGTTAATTTTGCACTTCAGTTTGCTGTACTTAAGTGCATTATTGTGTGTGTGTGTGTGTGTGTGTGTGTGTGTGTGTGTGTGTGTGTGTGTGTGTGTGTGTGTGTGAAGTGTATTTTGGGCTCTTTAATTTCTTTTGTGCAATAAATTCTTAGTGTTCTCCATTGAACCTTAGATTTCAGCCTTTTCAGCTAGAGGAGATGGAAACATCTCAGTAAGGATTTATGTAGGGAAAATTAGAATTTCAGTTTGCCTTTGGGAAAATAAGAATTCTAATGTTTACTAGTGGAATTATGAAATTAGACTGAATTCTAATTTCCGATTTCACTTAAACATCATGGGTTTCTTTTTCTTTACAGATGTGTGTGTGTGTGTGTGTGTGTGTGTGTGTGTGTGTGTGTGTGTGTGTGTTTAAATACTATACATATATAAATTTCTATTGTTTGTGCTGTCTGGCCATTGATCCACGTACTGAAAGACTCAAAGATGTCAGTCATCATAGTGGAATAGGGATAACAAGATTGAGAAACATTGTTATAGATTGGAATGTTAGTTACTTCTCATTTCTTCAAGTGTCAAGTGTTGCACCTGTGTGTGTGTGTGTGTGTGTGTGTGTGTGTGTGTGTGTGTGTGTGTGTGTGTGTGTGTGTGTGCTTGTGTCTGTGTGTGTTTGCGTGTGTGTGTGTTTGTGTCTGTGCGTAAATACTGTTGTCAGCCAGAGATGCTAGGTAAAAACAGACAGATGGTCCAGTGAGTGGCTTGGGCAAGTCTTCATACTGATCTGTCTTGTGCTGATACCGTGATAGTACCTACACTGGCTGGGTCAGCTGTGATGACGTGATTCTTGATTGCAGTCCTTCAGTTTGCTTCAGTTTATCTTCCCTGGGGTTAATTATTTTATTATTATATTGGGTATTTGTATAGCGCATATCCTCGGTCACAAACCAAGCTCTAAGCACTTTGCAATAAACACACTACCTCACTCTCAATGGGATGCCTACCTGGGTAGAGCCGGCCGAAGAGCAGCCTACTGGCGCTCATTCAGTCGTTTCCCGTACCATTCAAATATGAGTCACTCATTTTCATTTATCTCATTTATTCCTCCAGTTTCTCACATAGGATGCATGCGATGTTTATACGTGTCCTCCTCCATTTTCACCGGTACACGATGGCACACGATAACAGTAAGTGACAATTTTTGTGGCTTGGTAATAAATACCAGGCGGCTATCATCAATCTACATCAATTTTACCAGGGCAGCGGGGAACCCCCCCCTGCTTTTTCGATTTTCAACTGTCGTGTGTTCTTTAACATGTGCAGGGGGCCAGGAAGGCACACGGGTCTGACTCGCTTATAGTCCCCATCCGATGGACTTGACGTTCAGTTCGATTTGTCATTCAAACTGGGAAAGAAAGGGCGAAAAAGGCAGGGCTCGAACCCACGCACTTCTCACACGTTGTATTGGCAGGCGAACATCTTAACCACTCTGCCACCTTTCTTCTACAATCTTTACTACAATGATATAAATACAACTCATAAACTTTGTCAGGCACTTTTATCTATTAATTGAGGCAGCTGTTATTGAACACAACTTGAGGAAGAACTAGGATATGATCTTGAATGATCTACTTTTCTCTGGAAAACCAGAGGTCATGCTGAAGCAGAAGGGCTGCACTTCTTGTGATCATGCAGTCATAAGTCTAGTGCCTCATCCACGCATCTCAAGCATTTAGTATTGAGAAAAAGGTTTTTTTTTTTTTCAAGTTTGATTTTTTTATGTTTTAAGCACCCATGTAAAGCGATTGGATGCTGGTCATCATATTTAACAGTTATTTAGTCAAGGTGAGCACACAAGCAAACACTCCAAGAGTGCAGTCTATTTTGTCATCACAGACACATGTGTTAGATTTGTAATAAGAACTGGTATTACATGTTACTTTTAAAGGTCATTTTTTTTTTAATAATTCTTTTGTTGTCTCAGTTCTTCAGTTCCACCTACTCCTGCAAAGGATGTGCCCTTTGATACAGCTGTTAAAGAAGGGACAAATGTGTGTGAAGCTTCATCCAGCCTTGTGCCTGACAGTCCTTCCTTGATGGTGGCAACTGAAAGGGAACTTGCATCACAGGTAAGAAAAAGAAAAAACTTTAAAATAAAGATATAAAGTATACAATATTATTTCAGAAATTGTTCATGTTTCATTTTGAGGCTAAGATATGAGCATAATGTCAGTGCTATTTTGCACTCTTTTGTGATATACGGTATAACAGCCAGTTGTTTCCAAGTTAGATGTTATATAAATCATATAGTTTATATGCGCATGACAGTTGATGAAACTTTAATGTCAGTTTTTTTTTGTTTGTTTTTTTTTGCAATTCATGCACAGTTTTCTAATCATATAATACACATTTTTAACATCTATTTTTCTGATCTCTTGTTTTGAACAGAGAAAGGAATATACAAGCAGTTCCTCATCAGCTAAGAGCAACTTTTTACAGAAAAGGTAAGCGGATGAAAAATCAGTCAACATTTTATGAGAAATTTGTTGCTATCATATGCGTAAGTTCTTTTTTCAAAAAAAAAATTTTTTTAAGAACATACAGTTGTCAATTACATTTACCCACTTTTAGCTTAATGCTAATCAGGCAACAAGTGTCAGCAAAGTTTCACTCTTAAGTTTTCCACTGCCTTTGGTAGAAAAAGGTATGGACTGCATTACACAATTTTACAGCTGTTTGAAGACAGGATACCTGCTGTTCATACAGATTTGGCCCATTTGATGATTCCTCAGTCATTACACATGTACAATAGGCCACACAATTACAGCTGCTTTTACCGTAGATTTTTTTTTTTTTCTATATGCTCTGCCTTTCTTCTGATAAACTTTGAGAATTTTTTTTTCTAGAAATAGTCAATTGGTAATGTCAAGAAGGTAATGTCTTGGAGTCATTGTTGACCTAAAAAAAGTTGTTGTTGGTTTTATTTTTATGCTGTCTCAGGTTTTGTGCCACCCCAGTGGGCACTGGGCCCACACTGCTCATTATGAATTTCCATAGCCACCTCTCTGATTGTTCAGCCAAACTCGCGGCACGGGCAGCACACAGGGCGCAGTCAGTGTAATGTTCTTAAGAGGCAACCCACCAGAGGAGGCACTGCACTTCTGCTTAGCCACTTTGGTGGAGTGCAGTGGTGCCTAATCTGATCTGACATACTAAGCCAGCTTCTAATGACAATAAAAGCTTAGTCATGGAGAGCTAGTGTGAGTGAGGCCCCCTCCGAAGTCACCACCATGTCCGTCCAGCGACAGTCTCCATGAACTTGCGGACACAAGTAACTGCGACATAACTCACCAACGGGACAGCTGAGAGAGGAAACTGAAAGTGAGATCACTATGATAGAGGGCTTGGATGGGCACAGTACCTGAGACAATTTTTTTTCATTTTACTGATTAATGAGGAAGAGGATGATATAGATGATGCTACAGAGTTCCATTTCAGTCTGAGACTATATGACAGGAATGTTTTGTATGCTTCCTTTATATCCCAACCAGCCCGGAAAAAATACAGACACCTGCAGAGTTGATGGTGAAATTTGAGCTACACTCTCAGGAACGCATCTATCAAAAAAAAAAAAAAAAAAAAAAAAAAAACGCATCTATCAAGTGGATGAGAGTTTTTGAGACTCGACTGTGTGGTCCCAGTCTTCCCAACTGAGTTTGTAGCAGACTCGCACTCTGAGTAGGAGCGATTAGGTCAGAAAAAAAACCCACATGACTGGTGGGATTCAAACCCATGACCTCCATGACGGTTATCTGTGATGTTAACCACTAGGCCACAGTGCACAGTACTTTTTAAAAAAAAAAAGTCAAGGTAAAACTTTTTAACATGAAAACAGTCTGTACTGAATTATCAGAAACTGTGAATGTAATAGTCTACATCTATAAATCACTCTGGAAGGACAAGTGTTACAGCATTCCTGCAAATTGAAAATTTACCAAAGGGAAATGGCGTGGCTGGCTGACCTCTTGAACTGAAAATATCATTGTCAGCATTTGAAGGTCAATTCGAAAATTTGTTTGTGGCATTCTGTGTATTGTGAGTTGATGAACAGACACCTCCCCCACCACACTCTTCACACTACAACTGATGAAATGGCTTCAGTTTGAACCCAGATCTGGCTGAGATTTTTTCCCACTTCACAAGACCTTCAGTGGTGATCTTGGCACTAGTAATTCAGATGAGATGATAAACAAGGTCCTTGGAGCAGTATACACTTAGTGCATGGAAAAGAATTAATGGCAGCAAAGAAGTTGTCATTGGCAAAGTTCTGTAAAAAAACAACAAAAAAAAAAAACCCTGTGTAATAAGGAAAGCAGGCACTGTACTAAGGTCACACACTGACCTGTGTGTGTGAGAGCAGACAGAATGCCACATGAGAGTAGTTCCATTGTGACTAAAATATGCAATGGAGTGCAATCCAATCCAATCTTATTAACGTTATTGTATTTCATAATGGGATGAAAAATTGCATACTCAAACAAGTTTACTCCTAAAAGCTGAACTGCACTGTCATCTTTTAATTCTGACCTGAAATATGTCTTAGTTTATGAGATTATAATATTGTACACTATATTTTGTGGTGTATTTAGCCCTTTTATGTTCTTGTTTCTTTTATCTGTATTTGAAGGGTGAATGATAATTGATGATTGATGATAGCCATTCATGATTTGTTCATTATTCATTTTTTGCTTGAATGGAAATGAAAGGTGGTAGAGATTATGCTTAAATTTACATTGGCACACTGGATTTGTGTGTATTTCAGCTCTGATCTTCTTCCACCTTGTACAGTAATCTGGATGAAACTGACAGTGACAAGGAGAGTCTTCTTTGTGAAGAGGACTTTGTGTCCAGTGGTGATGATTGGAAGCCAGAGGTATGTGGGAGGATTCATGTTATACTTCACTTAACTGTATGAACATGCAAGTTAAAGGTTTGAAATTGTGCTCTGTCTTTGACTTTCAGCATTGCAACCTGTGCAGTGTGAAAAAGGATGATGCAGACTGAAAGATGTTTAGCTGTATCCGATTATGATAATGTGTCCTAGGATAGGAATAAGAAATGTAGCATTTGTTTTCTTCAAATTAAACAAGTCACAGATCTCCAGGTTCTAATATGTGTTACTGAAATAGCCAGCTTGAAAACGAAGGATATAGTAATGGCCAGTAATTATCTGAAAATGTGCTCAACCAAGCTGCATTGCTAAAGCTTTAGAATAATGACATGGATCAGGCCATTTAGTGAAAAAACAACTGTTATTTTATGCAAGTTTTAAAATCTGATAGTGCCACATGAGCTACATTTTAATATCTACATTTTTCATGTGTGTGTGTGTGTGTGTGTGTGTGTGTAAGTTCTTATGGGATATAAGGGAATTTGTGGTGGAGTGTGATTATTCCAATATTTTTCGGTAACACAAAATTCTTGACGCACGTCGGGCAGCGTAATATTTTTTTTTTCGGAGAGCAGAAAGTGCTTCTTCACTGCTAGAGTGTTACATGAAAAAGGAAATGCTTGTACGCATGCCTGACTGCGTCAAGAATTTTGTCTTACCGAAAAATACCGAATATTCGCACTCCGCCACAAATTCCCTTATGTCCCATACAAACTTTTCACACACACACACATACACTCTACACTCTCTCTCTCTCTCTCTCTCTCTCTCTCTCTCTCTCTCTCTCTCTCTCTCTCTCACTCACTCACTCTCTCACACATTCTTATTCTTTAATGCTTGTGAATCTAGAAATGCTGATCCTGCTAATTATTTTGAGACATTTAGTAAATAAAAAAAATAAATCCTTGTTTTTTTCAGACAAAGCAAAAAAAAACAGCACCAGTTCCTCATTTTGGGAAAGTGACAGTGACCTGTTTGAAGAAGGGTAAGTACAGCACATTTATCTTTTTTGTGGTGAAGTTGTAATGAACCATGATTTTTGTTGTTGTTTGTAATAACTTATTTCATTTTTTATGTATTCAACGTTTCCTACGTGAAAACTTTTGCATACATCGGTGGTATTGCTCTTGAGTTTTTATCTGTACTACTGTTCTGTATTTCTGTCGGTCATTCAGATTCATGAATCTGAACCTTCTTAACCACTATATGCTAATGTATGCATTTGTCAGTCCACATAATTTTATCCTGACTAGCCTTTCAGAAGTTGAATTGTTCAGTCGGCAGTGTCCAAATGTTGTAGAAGCAAATAAACTATTATTATTTTATAAACTGGTCCTGTGTCATTTAATGTACAAAAATGTTCATAGTCCCAATGCTTGGCAGAAGTTTGTATAGGAGAGGGAGGATATGTATTGCGAGAGAGTACAGTTTCTTCCAGAGGATTAATTAGCTTAACACTCAGTATTTTTCTGTGCTGTCCTTCTCCAGATGACTTAAAGTTTGAAGCAGTGAATAAGCCACATGACTGATTGAACAAGAACTCAGTTTGTAACACATTTTATGATGCAGAATCTAAGTTTTCTTGTGCCAGCAGAATCCCAAGCATTGCAACTACAAAGTTTGCAGATATTCAGATGTTCTTTTTTATTATTTAAACATGGTCTTGTGTACCCCAGCATTTTTTTTAGTGTTTCCAAATGGTAAATGCCAATCTGCTTAAACATCTTAATTTTGCAGGAAACATGAAAGGTCAAGACCTAAGAAAAGAGGCAACCGAAAGAAACTGAGGCAAGTTGCTCAGGATGGTTGTATTAATAATTGTGTGATTTTTTATATTTAGTATTTTGTTTGATGACAGTTTTGTTTGATGTTTCGTATCATAAAAGTTAAGTCCTGTCATTGACAGAATTTTTTTTTTCATGACAAAAAGGGGATCCATGTGACAAACTGATATCGTTTTTAGTGGGAGAGAAAGGCTATCTAGCTCAACCATAACAGTTCCAATTGGGCACATCGAACAGCATGAACATGTATCTTAATAAATAGGCTGTCTTTCTTCAACAGATGGTGGCATGGAATATATCATCCAGCTCAGTCATGTCAGCTCAGACTGGGCAGCATAACAAGTTCATAGCATATAAAATTGTTAGCATAATTTTCATTTACATTATTACGAGAGGTTTTTTTTCAAATTATATAAACTTTCCAGGATTCAATCTGTGACAATTAGTTTTGTCTCATCTCAAAATGGCATCCCAGAATAATGATAAGGAATGTTATTCACCACTTCCAAACATGCTCCTCTTTTAGGACATTAGTAGAGTCTTTAAACAGATAAGATAAAAATAATGAAGCCTCGAACGCTCATATGTCCAGTTAGAGATGTAAAGAAGAAAAGGTTTACAAATAGGTCTTGCAAGAGGAAGAGGATCTGATATGGCATTAGGAGGTCCACTGTAATGTGTAGTTTTTGTAATGCTGTTGGATGAGCACTTCATTCTAAAAGGTATTCCATTAGGGAGGAAGGTGGCAGAGTGGTTAAGATGTGCGTGGGTTTGAGCCCAAACACAAACCCATTATGAAAATTGGACTTGAAATATTTTTAACTTCAAACCGTGCCAGTAGGAGGCTGTCATGGTTCATCAAGATTTTGATAGACATGCATAGGCAGCAATAAAGACAGTTTCAGAGTAATAGTTTCAATTTACCATGCATTGTGAATTTCAGTATTAGCTCTTCTCTGTGCCATGTTTACTTACAATCTTTACATTGCATTTGCATACTTTTTTTCTTACATCTTCATTATTTTTCAGGCGAGACCATGCCTATTCCCATACCTATGCCAGTGATAATAAAATAGGTAAGTAATTATCGTGATAATGATCTTAAGAGCAATTCTAAAATAATTTCATATTTGACGTTCATATTTCATAAAGTGTTTGATTACATACTACATGTGTATTTTGTTTAAGTGCTTGGTGTTTCTTTTATGTGGTATACAGTATACTGCTAAGCCCTTACACTTTTTTTTAAAATTGTGCATCAGGTTGATGAAAAGAGAAGCAATCTCTACTTTATTCTCAGTGTTTACAGACAGAAACCAAGATTATTTGATGCTTTTTTTTGCCTCCTGCTAATGATAATAATTGCTTTAGTCATGGAGCCGGTGTGAGTGAGGTCCCTTCCCCCCACCCCCTACCCCTGAGGGCATTACCACACCAGTCCAGCAACTGAACTTGATGACACACCAGTAACCATGACATGAACTCACCAAGGGCACAGCTGAGAAAAGGAAACTGAAACTGAGGTCGCTATGAGAGCAGTGCTTGAAGGGCCACAGAACCTGAGACAATTTTTCAATTGTGCTAATTGGTGAGGATGAGGAAGAGATACAGATGATATCACAGAGTTCATTTTTGGCAAGAGACCACATGACATGGCTGTACTCTATGCCTACTTAAATAATATAGCCCAGCGTCAACCAGGCCTGAGAGATACAGACACCTGCAGTGTTGGTCAGGACATTTTAGCAACACTCTCGAAGCACATCCATTAAGTGGATGAGACTCTACTGTGTGGTCTCAGTCTTCCCAGCTTAGCCCATAGCAAACTCAACTCTGGGTAGGAGCCGGTCGGGGCAAAAACAACCCACATGACTGATGGGATTTGAACCCACTACCTCCCAGATGGTTGTCCTTGACATTAACCACTACACCACGGTGCCTGGTAAATTGTCTGAAGCTTAATTAGCGTGTTTTGTTTCATTATTGTTGATGGAACAAGGTTTTAGAAGAAGAAGTACAATATTTCTTTTTGATTTATATTGGGAGGAAGGTGGCAGAGTGGTTGAGATGTTCACCTGCCAATTCAGTATGTGAGAAGTACCTGGGTTGTCACCCGGCCTTTTTCCCCTTTTCTCTCCCCAGTTTGATTGACAAGTTTAAACTGAACATTAAGTTCATTGGATGTGGACTATAACTGAGTCAGCCCAAACTGCCTTCCTGGCCCCCTGTGTACCTTAAAGAATCCACAGCAGTTGAAAATTTTGTTGGGGGGGAAGGGGGGTTCCACTGCCCTGGCAAAATTAATGTAGATTGAAGATGGCCGCCTGGTAGTTCTTCTAGGCCCAAAAAAGTGCCCCTTGTTCTTCTTCTTTTTCTGCGTTCCCTGGTCGTGCTGGTCAGATACAAAGTCCGGTACCTCGGGCAAAGTCAGCAGTCTGTTGGAGTGAGTCTGCCATCCCCACAGCTTTTCTTGGAGTTCCACTGCACTGGGCCAAAACCCACGTCTTGGGCTGTCAAAGGTGGGACAGGACTGAAGTGTGTGGGCTGGGTTCTGTGGGCCTGTACCGCATGGGCACTTATCTGTGTGCGATATATTCAGGTGATATATGCGGGAGAGCACTGGCAGTGTGCAGTTCTTAGTCTGAATGTGGCAACTATTGGGCATGCTCAAGATCGTGAATGTCATCCTTCTATACCTCCACCTGTTGGCTTTCTCTCCACGCAGTCCTGAACTGGCTGTGACTGATTGTCTTACCCTCTCTGTAGATACAGCATGGGCAGTTTGGTGTTGTTGGCTGCCTGCCTTGGAGAGTCAGTCTGCCTCTTCATCCCTTCCATTTCCATAGCTATTGTTTTCAAACTGTTGTGTGAATGTAGGTACTAGTAACGCAAAAATACTTCATTTTCCTAAGCAGTACTTTGATCTATACCTAATGTGATGGTGGAGCTTTGGTCGCCAAGAAACTTGCATCACATACACATTTTGTCGGCAAGAATTTCATTTGACCAATGTTTGAGATTTGGTTCTCAGCTGCATTATTTATTGGTGGTGGTCATTTACTCAATGTGTGTGGCAGAACGCTTTCGATGACTGTGCAAGTGGATTATTGTTAATGATGACTTCCACATACTGATGGCTTTCGTCACATTTTTTAACTGCAGAATGTTTTGTACTACACATATGCTGTTGGCTTTAAGCAGAATGCACAGCGTTGCTCCACTCATAGCACGGATCACTTGTTCAGGTATAAGTGTACATACAAATTAAAAGATGATCAGAATGAAAGCAGAGGTCAGCATTGTTACTCCTTGTTACAGGAAGGTGTGACCAAGGCAGCAGGCAACAGAAACCTGATGAAGACCAGCCACAGCACTTGTCATCTGCCCTTGGAACACCAGTTTCCTGTACCACAGAACCATGTGGATCTACTTCTTCAACAGATGAACGAGGTGAATATGTGATGTAATCCAGGTGTTTCTTAAATTTATTTTTGGCAGTTGACTGATTACATTGAATCTTGTCATCTCTTAGAGGCTGTGGAACATAGTCTGGTTTCATTACAATGGTCAAAGAATAGCACATGGAGGCTTCAGATGAAGTTCACACTTCAATCTTTCAATACAGTTGGCAAATGATTGGCTGAAAAATAAAGAGTAGGTGGGTGAATCAGTTGCCATGTCCTGGACAATAAAGTAGTTGAGGTCATAATTGGCTGTGTCACAGCATGTGTGCCACTTCCCTCTTGGCAAAACTTTTTTTTCCACAGATTTTGATAACACAAATAAATGTCCACATGATCAATGAAGTAGTTGGTAGGTTGATTGATAGTGAGAATAGGTTTTCTTTTGTTAGTTCAACATTTCACTTAGTTTGCAGTCCACTTGCATTTTTCAGACCTAAGAGTCCAAATATTTGTAGTAATGTAGCTTAACTACAACAAATGTGTCCCAGATTTTAAAAGTGATGATTTTTTTTTTTTATTTAATGGCTAACATTTTAATTTCAGTCTTCAGAAGTATGGAATAAGCCATGGCATGTGACTTGTCCATAGGTTGTTTAAGACTAAGTATTATAGAAAGACAAGTTTTTCCCTATTTCCTCCCTCCATGCAAGTTTGTCAAGGGATATCCAAGGAAAAATTTGCTAAGTCATACCACTGTAAGGTATTAATGGCATTCTATCAAACTGTGTGTGTGTGTGTGTGTGTGTGTGTGTGGGTTTGATCATGTTAGTAGTGGTGTAATTGTATGATATCTTATCACCTTCTGTAATGATTTCATTTTTTTAAGAAAAATATATTACTTTCTTATCTCTTAAAGAGGTGCTATGGCCTCATAGTTGAAACATTTTTACTCCAGAAGTCATAATTTCATTTCTTAAGACATTTTTCCATGCGTGTTTATTACCAAATGTTTGTTATTTACGGTTAGTTTGTTCATTCTTTGTTGTTGTTTTATGTTTTGTGCCACCCCTGCAGCACTGTACCTACACCACTCATTTGTGATCTTCATCCACAGCCATACCTCATCTTGTCTGACTATAGCCATAGCCTAGCTTGTCTGGCCACTGCAGCAGCACTCATGGAGCAGTCAGTGCTAAGTCATTAAGAGGCAGCCCACCAGAGGAGGCACTGCACTGCTGCCTGCTGAGTACTTTAGTGGTGTTTCTGTTTCTTACATATATTTAGAATCCTTTAGACTATGTTTTTTAACCTGGTTTCAGAAATGGGAGGATATTCCTTACATGTTGCCATGGCAGGCCCTCAATTTTATGGTCCTGTAAATTACGATTCATCTCTGGAAAATTTTATATTTTTTTATCTTTATAGAAACAAGCCCCCATTGTTCGAATATCTCCCATTTCTGCTTTCATTAGTCGAGCCATGAT
>JADBJO010032419.1:2500-15701 GCA_016801955.1 Conus betulinus
TGAAGTATTACTGTGACTGCTCTCTTTGCTCTATTTGCAATATCTTGATATCCAAAAGTGAAGTTTAATCAGGTTGTGAAATAAAATTGGAGGTACTTATATTTGTTGATTTTAACAATATATTGCTCCCATATCTCCAGCTCTCACTTCGTGCCAAATACCCACCTTTACGAAAACGATAATATTGGTCTTATTCACATTTACTTTTAATTCTAATCTGGTTGCAGCAAAGTACAAGGTATTCAGCTGTCTTTGAAGATCAATGACAGTTGTAGACAATAAGATCATATCGTCACAAAAAAAAGACAAAAAGCACCAAAAGTCACAGATTATACCATGGCTTCCATTTGGAGTAATTTTCAAAGCTAATTTATTTATGAACAAAGAAAGCAAAACTGGACTGCAAACATCCCCTTGCTTAGCTCCTCTAGTATTAATGACAAAATCGGATAATTTTGCTCAAGATCTGATATTAGCTTTCACCTCACAATGCATGCTCTTTACACAACGATACAGATTACCCTTAATTCCATTCCTTACAAGAATAGCCCATAAACACATTTCGTGAAACTGAATCGAAGGCTTTTTCAAAATCCACAAATGCAACATACAACTTTCGATTATTTACGAACTGTTTTTCAACTGCGGCTACTACTATACTAGACTAAACATATGATTAATTGCAGAATAATCTTTCTTGAATCCTGCTTGATGTTCTCCCGTTATATCATTCCGAAATATCCGTTCATGTAATTGGTTACTAAAGACGAAACTATAGAGTTTACTGCATATTTTTTTTTTAAAGAATTACCTCTATAATTGTTTGCATCATTTGCATCACCCTTCTTAAACAAGGTCAATGTTACAGATTCTTTCCGGTCTTCGGGATAAATCCTAGAATTAAGCAGAACGTTAAACAGTTTACATGAAAAGCTTAGGACAGACTCCTCTATAATACTATTAGGTCTGGCACGTTTACCATGTTTTTCAATTTCTTAATAGCTACTGATATATCTTCTCTGGAGATTAGTCTATCATGTGTATTTTCTTCACTCTTTATCGCCTCATTGATCACTGTGGACTCTTGCTCACTCTTTTCTAACAATTCTTAAAATGTAAGAACCAGTCTTGCAGTGCAGTGCTATTCACAGGATGTGATGTCTTTCCTTAGATCGTGTGTATAGCATTCCAGAATAACTGATAATTTTTGACTGAGGACATAAGGTCATTCAATACAAATCATTGTATTCTTTCGCTTTTCTTTCATTTAAATTCTGTACTCCCTTCTTGCCATACAGAACAATGCTCTGTCATCTTTATCAAGTGATTTCAAAAATGTTCTGAATATTTTACGTAGTTTGGTTTCGGCTACCCTGCAATCTTGATCAACCAACCGTGTTTCCAAGTTTCACCCATGGACCATTCCGTATTCTTGCCAACTTCTGCAACTTCTGTCGAAGCTGGTTTAGTAACTTTCGCATAAGTTTACCTTGCTGACAGACAAACAATATTTTGCTCCATTTTCCTTACGGAAATTGAAGGCATGCTTGTGTGCATTCATTATCATTTTTTGTTTTGCATGTTCTGCAATCATTCAACAACCCAATCAGGCTAGTACAATGGTGTCCAGCTGTTGGAACTTTGGAATATTTCTTTTTTAGTTATCTGTATGGACCTGTACCTCTGATTACTGACCTGCATAGGCCATGCGTTTTTTATTTTCCTAACATCTCAATTGAAGACTAGTTTGATTTAACTTTGCATTCAATATCTTTATGTTCCTCTTCCCAGAATGTTCATGTCTGTGTTTTGAGATAATTCACCCATTGATAGCCTGTCTGCTCAAAATTATGTATTTTTTTTTTTTATGGAACGTTATCCTTTGTTACAACTGGGCAATGTAAGCTGTGTCTTTTATCTTCCTGCCTTTCAGTTTTAAGAGTATTGTTTTTTTTTTTGTGTTCAAAATTCCTTTTTATGATTTTGATAGAGTGTTCATGCCTGTGAGTTTTTCTTTTTGCTTGTTTTGTTGTTGTTGTTGTTGTTTGTTTGTTTGTTTGTTTGTTTACTTTCCTTAAGTACAAGACGAAGTACTTAATGTGTGGGCGTGCCTGTTTTGCTTGTTTTAAAGTGATTCGATGTGGTGAGTAACCAGATACCAGTGGAAAATCTGACCACTTCTGTGTAAATGCGAAACAGTGGCCAGCAATGATGTCTGTAGACAGCAGTCCACCGTTCTATGTGACAAATGTGACAAAATGTGGCAGGCGTCCCCAACGCTTGGCGCTCCCACTCTTTGTTACAGGTTGTGACAAATCTTGATCCGTGTCATAGTGAGATGACTCTTTTTCAGTCAGGCGATCAATTTGGACGCAGATTTCCTTTGGAATTCGTGTGTTTTTAGTTTGGACAAGACTCGCATACATTTCATCGCTGTACATTGGTGAGAGAGGGAGGGGGACGACGAGAGAGAGAAGGGGGGGAGGGGGAGTAGTAAGGGGAAGGGGAATGAGACAGAGAGAGAGAGAGAGAGAGAGAGAATGGGAAGGAGGAGAGAGAGAGAGAGAGAGAGAAAGGGAGAGAGAGAGAGAGACAGAGACAGACAGACAGGCAGAGACACAGAGAGTCAGAGACAGAGACACAGACAGAAAGAGAGTCAGATAGTCAGGCAGACAGACAGACAAACAGCAGACAGACAGACACAGAGAGAGAGAGAGAGAGAGAGAGAGAGAGAGAGAGAGAGAGAGAGCTACAGATACTTTTATCTCTTCAAAAAGATTGCACACAAAAACCTGACCATATGTGTGCTATCTTTTCGATTCACTGCAAATTGCAACTAATCTTGACGTTCCTCCCCTCTCGTACTATCGCTGTCATGACAGAACCTGGCGACCCCTCGCAGAGAATTCCTGCTTTGTGAAGCCTCGCGACATTTCAGAGGCACTGACCACCTTCCATGCGATTCGCGACAAATCTTTAGACTGTAGCACTTTGCGCTGTAACAACAGTGTAGGCCGCCTGCAGCAATGTCCGTGATGTGTAGACGACACTTCAAGAGCTGTGGTGAACAATGTCTGACACAGACATCCAATGACACAAGACCTGCCCACCCGGTTCTACACCAGACTCCGAGTGTTCCCAGAGAAAGAGGAAAAGCTCTCTATTGCTCCGTGGTTCGCGCACGTGCAGGCTGGAGTGTCATCAGTTCGAAACACATCAAAGGCATTTACTCGTTGGATTTTTTTTTAATCCAACTACCTCCTGTTCTGAGTTTGTGGATAACGGGTTTTTGTGAGACGACTGGAACCACACGGTAGAGTTTTGTCCCCTTCTGACAGACTGTTGCTCAAATTTCCCGACTAACAGTACAGATGTGTCAGGGGCCAGGCTGACGCTGGGTTGGATTATGAACGGACAAAAGGAGAGTACAGTGCGTGTCCCACCTTGTAGTCTGAGACCAGAATGAAACTAGATTGCATGCTCCCTCAAACTACATTTCAGATTCTTTTTTGTGTAGATTCTAAATCAGTTTTGCAGGCATTACAAGCCTTACAACTGCACACCCATCCAGAAATGATTATGGAAATCAGTTGTTTATTACACATGCTAATTGTAAGGGGCACCCAGATAACGTTTTGTTGGATACCATCTCACTGTTCTTTATACTATAACGAAAAGGTAGACAGGGCAGCTAAACATGGCGCTAAGTGTGGTTCTCAGTCTGAATACCTTCATTTTTCATCTTTCCTTGCACGAGCATTATGGCCTACTAAGGTCGCACATTTGGAATGTTTTCCAAAATGAAGTGAAACGTCAAAACAACCAAGACCATTTTAATATTCAAAATATAAAAGGTAACTTTATTACGACTAAAAAAAATACTTTCCTTAATGTATAGATGGAAAGTTGATGCTTTCAAAAGAAAATATGTCAAAAATATAGTTTGCATTTGTGGATGCAAAATATCTCCTAATCATATTCTTTCATGTCAAAGCTTGAAGATATTCATTCCAGTTTTATCGCAGAATAACTCGCGTAGTATATTCGATTCAGCAGCTTTGGCCTATGACTTTTTTGTAAGTCTAGAGAACAGTCCAGTTGGTCACTATTTATAATCATTTTTTTAATGCGGAAGTGATGGAGGGCTAGAAGAGGAGATGGAGATGGGGTGAGGGAGGGGGAGGGGGGGGGTGATGATTATAATTTTGTTGATTTTTTTTTTTTTGCTATTATAATAGTGCAGCTATGTATTCTTCCTACATTCAATACACACATACGTTTTCACGCCTAAGCATCCATATGTATACACACGTACATGAATATGTAGAACTCCATACAGTTTAGACATGCACAAGTCTTATCTCTTACTCATGCACTTTTTTTTCTCATCTAATATCACGATTAGTGGAAAGACGTTAAATAAATGACACACACACACACACACACACACGCACGCACGCACGCACGCACGCACGCACGCACGCACACACACACACACACACACACACACACACACACACACACACACACACACACACACACACACACACACACACACTTTTGCAGCCGTTTATGCCAAGCTCTTGTGGTGACTTCCATACCCGTGGTGAGGTCGTTCCAGAAAGAGAAATCAGGGGAAGATAATGCCTGTTTTTTTTTTTTTCATCGCACAAAGTTGACTTTTCTCTCTTACTGGGTCAAGCAAAACGATCTAGCGAGTCAAATAACTGATTTGAAGCGCACCCAGGGTAATGATCAGGATATCGACATATTCGACTGTCTCCAAAGCAGGCGCACCATTTCATCCCCATGCTATGGCAATTTCAGCTCTGACTCTCGTTGAATGTGGGCACTGACACAGCTTACCTCCCTTGCAGATTTCCGTACATTGTATGCATGTAAATTCATGGGGACTCTCATCAGGTGGACGTGGTGACTCCCTCCGGAAGGAATGATAATCACTCACCCCAGCTCGGTGACTAATGTTTAAATTTGCTTTTGATTATACCCCCGACATAGACATTTTTTCCGGGCTGTCAAGCTCGTCCAAGGTTACAAATGCATATCTTAATCAGGTCAGATCATTAAAACAAATTGTATCCTGAAAAACAACATACAGGGGAAGCAAGTAATGACATAGTAGCTAGACTATCCACTTCTTATGGCATGCACTAAAAAAAAAAAGAAGAAGTGCAGAGTTCCAGGCATTACCCTTGAGTTTTCATTCCAGTTGAAAAAAAAAAGACATGAAATAAGAAAAAAAAAAATAAAGGCCACAAAACTGTATTTTAAAGCCAAATGAATATAACGACACTGTATATTGGACAACACCCTGGGCAATCCACACAATTTTCACCACTTTGTCTCCTGATTAAATCAGTTAACGAAAAAAAAAAAAACCAACGAAAACAAAACCGAAGGTGGTTACATGATGAATTGTTATAAAAATAAGCGTTTATGAGTGTCTAGAACAAAGACCGGTCTACAAGGAGAGAACAGTAAATGATAGCAGGGATAGCAGGGACGGTTTTTTTTTTTTTTTTTTTTTTTTTTTTTTTTTAAAGTCAGGGTGATAAAGAATGATGGAAAAGAGGAAACTTGCATAAGGTGGCAGAAATAATTGTAATGAAAGAACCGTCAACACATTCCAGACACAAATCAGCGACTGAGCAATCATCACTGACATCAGTAGTGGGGGAACAGGGATAGGGAAAGGTGGGGTGGGGAGAAAGTGTCGGCGAGGGAAGCGGGGAGGGGAAGGGGTGGGGGGCTTGTTTGATGGTGTTCTGTACATGTTGGATCTGATCCGGCGTTAGTGAACGCCATGAAAGTGTCTCAGCAGCATTGCAGTATCTCCTCTGGTGGTGGTGGTGGTGGTGGGAGGGGGGGTCCCTCCTGACGACTCTATAGTGATTGCTCAGTGGAGGCCGATGTTGGTGCTGCTGTGGTTGGACAATCTGGATGTGGCTGTGCAGGGACAGCCGGAATTACTCAACATTCTGAGTGTCATCAACGACTCATCATCCGCCGATGGAATGACGTGTCCACCACTGGCTGACAAGAGAACCGAATCGGTTGTTGATCGATCAATCAAATAATCAATCAAGCAATCAGTCAATCAATCAATTAATCATTTAGTCAATCAATCAATCGGTCAATCAGTCAACACAATATACTGATTGTTGAAGATCACGTTATTTGTTTTGGTTGTTTTTGCATCCACGTATAGTGACAGTTTTTTTTTTTTTCTAGCTCTCCCATGTTGAAGTATAGAAAATAAAAGAGTTATTAACGACCGTTGTTGATGGCTTCGAATCCTTTTTTCTACAAACCCCCTGTGTGGTTTGTAATATGTTCCATAGTTTGTTGAACACTGTTCACCAAGATTATGGAAGAAAAAGTTCATTTTAACATCAATTGATATCCTGGTTATGCATTGTCAGCTCTGGATGGACATGTGTCAGCGTCATGGCCACACACTGGAACGTTGTTATGGCATTACCAAGGCACCAGTGGGGGACCAAAAGGATGTTTTACGGCGTGCAGGTGCGTGCTTTGGTTGTCTGAACACCGCAAAGGGACACAATTACAAAAAAATGCTGTGCAAAATATACTAAATGCAAGGGAAAACATCATGCTCTGCTGTGTGTTCCAAGACAAAATTTCCCCTCTAGTGGCAACACTGATGTCAATGCAGTACATCTAGGACAACCACACCCACATCTAACACAGTTGTGTCAAATGATGATGCAAATCTGTCAAGTGTGAACACTATCTCTGAAAAAGGCTGCTTCCCATGTTTTGTTACAAACTGCCCGTGTTTCAGTGCATGGAAAATGTGGAATCACTGAAGCTGTCATCTTCTTTGACACTGGGTCTGATAAACTTACATTTCAAGTGATTTAGTGAACAGAATTCAGCCTGAGTGGGTTGGGTCTCAAAGTCTAGCTTATGCTGTCTTTGGCAATGATCAAATCAGCAATGCTGAACAGAGGAATGTGTACAAGGTAAATTTACAGGGGTCTGAAGGAAATGTGTCTGTGAGGACTACTGAGATTCCTACTACTTGTGCTCCCATGTACTGTCCAGCTATCCCTCAAAATGTACTGACATCATTTGGCAAAAACATTGAGTTTGTTGATGTTCATGAGGATGGTGAAGTAAAGGTGGATATTCTGGTGAGTCGTGATGCCTACTGGAAGCTGATAACACCCGACATGGTGTTCTTGTCTGAGGGGTCTGGTTGCTCAGTGGCCAGTGTTTGGTTGGATTTTGTCTGGTCCTTTGCCTGGAACCAAAGTTGCCTCCGACAAAATTGGTATTTCTCATCATTTGTTTTGCATGGAGACTTCAGAGTCCAGCCTGAATATTTTTGGGACTTGGAATCAGTTGGCATATGTGACAAAGAGTCTCCAGTAGTTGATCCGGTGTTGGATGATTTCAACAAAAGGGTTCAGTTCTCTGAATACAGATATGTGGTGTCTCTTCCATGGAAGGCTGAGGATATGAGACCCACACTTCTTGACAATGAAAAGCTAGCTCGGTCTCGTTTGGATCACTTGAGTCATAAACTCAGTAAGGATCCTGAATTGGAATCTAGATATCATGAGGTTTTCTGTGATATGTTGAAAAGAAAACATGGTTGAAGAGGTTCCTCAAGATGAGATGGTTTGCTCTTACCAGTATTTTATTTGCCACATCGTCCAGTGGTCAAGGAGTCTTGTCTGACAACAAAGATTCGTCGTCCGGTGTTTGATGGTTCAGCCACACAGGGTTCAATGGAGTTTCATTGAATGATTGTTTGGAGACAGGTCCTAGTCTGATACCTGACTTACCTGGAATTTTAGTACGGTTCAGGCGATGGAAGGTGGCTCTGTCTGCTGATGTAACAAAAGCATTTCTTCAAATCCAGTTGAATCATGAGGATCGGGATGGGCATCGATTCTTCTGGAATGATGGAGGTGTTATTAAAAAGATGAGATTCACTCGTGTACGCTTTGGTAACACAAGCAGTCCCTTCTTGCTCAATGCGACCACCAAATACCATTTGGGTCAGTTCCCCCCTTCTCGTGTGACTGAGGAGCTTTCTGAAAATCTCTATGTGGATGATTGGTTATCTGGGTGTGATGATCATTCAGAAGCATCCTCTGTCAAAAGGGAGTTCCAATAGTGAACAGGTAGCTGATGTACTTTGCAGAGAATTTCAAGATACGTCTTGGGAACAGAATCATTCAAAGTGCTGGGTATGCGATGATTGGTTTCTCAGGATTGTTTCTCCTTTGTTGGAATTGCAGTTTATAGTGATCTGTGTGTCACGAAAAGGGTAGTCTTGAGCCTAATCTTAAAGTTCTTTGATCCCCTTGGATTTCTCACACCTTTCATCATAACAGCAAAATGTATGTTTCAAGAACTTTGGAGGCTGGGGATACCTTGGGATCAGATTGTGTCTGTGAACATACAAGGAAAATTCACAGTATGGGTCAAAGGTCTTGAGCATCTGAAAAGGTGTAAAATTCCTCGGAATTACACAGGAGCTCCATGCACTGACATATCTGTGTTTCAGCTGCAAGCTTTTGGTGATGCTTCCCAGTCGCTTATGATGCTTGTGTCTACTTACAGGTGAAGATGCAGGATGGAACCTGGAAGTCATCTCTGGTGATTGCGCGAGCTAAAGTAGCTCCCCTCAAAAGACTGAGTTTGCCATGCCTGGAATTGTTGGGAGCCTTACTCTGTGATCGTTTGGTGGTCTATGTGCGGCAGACTTTGAAGTTAGATGATGATGTGGTTTGTCACTGTTGGACAGACTCAGCCGTGACTCTGGCTTGGATTCAGAGTGACCCATATAGGCGGAAACCTTTTGTTGCAAACAGAATTGCTGAGATTCAGTCTCTTCTTAGTCCAGCACTGTGGAATCATTGTTCGGGCGAAGAAAATCCTGCAGATTTACTTACCCATGGAATCTCAGCAGAGGAGCTGTTGTTGAAGTCAAAGTTCTGACTTCAGGGTCCTGACTTTCTGTCAAACAAAGCTGCTTGTGGCAAGGAAGTCTTGAACAGTGGGAGGTCTGAGGAAGTTTAGCTACATGTTTCTGATGTTGTTTGTTCTGAAGCTAAAAGGTCTTGTGTTACTCAGCACATGCTGATCGCTGTGGCTCAGGAGGAAGGACAGCCTGCTGTGTCTAGGGCACCACAGCCAGGTCTGCTTCGTGTTGAAGAGAGACTTCAGTTTTCAGGTTTACCCTATGAAGCCCAACACCTGTCATCTTACCCAAAGGTCATTTCAGTATACTGTTAGCTCGTCAGGTTCACAAATCCTTGAAGCATGCGGGCGTGAACAGCATGTTGGTTGAGCTTAGGAATCAGTATTGGATTCTAGGTGCTAGGCGTATCTGCACAGGTGTCAAACGAGAGTGTATGTCATGCCAGCGTCAAGATGACTCCTGGCACTCAGACCTGGGCTCCTTTACCGGAGTTGAGAGTGAAACAAGCACCGCCCTTTTCTGTTAAAGGACTAGATCATTGTGGACCTTGGTATTGTTGTGATTTCACTGGAAAGAAGTTATATGTTTTTTTTTTTACTGTGCGGTGATCAGAGCATTACACACCTGAAACTGGTGAAGTCCATGTCTAGTTAGGCTACTGTCTTTTGCCTTGAGGAGATTTTTTTTTGCTCGTCGTGGCATGGCTTCAGGCTTGATGTTGGATAATGCAAAGGATTTGTGGCTGCAAAGGATCATTTGGTGAAAGTTCTTGGTGCAGACGCTCCTGACTGGAAGTTCATTCTACCACGTGCTCCATGGTGGGGAGGTTGGTGTGAGCGGCTAGTCAGAGCTATAAAGTCAGCTTTGAAGAGATCAGTTGGCAAAAGATCACTCACACGAGCCGAACTGGAAACCATTGTTCATGAGCTTGAAGCTTGTGTCAATTCCCGTCCTTTGACATTTGTTGGTGATGAAGTGGACTCAGGGTTTGCTTTGACTCCTCATTTCCTCCTGGACAAAAGGCCTTCTGGGTTCATACCTGTCCTCACTTTAGAAAATCTTGTTGTACAGTCTCAAGATTTAGTCCAGAGACAGGAGCTGCGTAGACAACTATTGGACAGATTTTGGTTGTGCTGGGTTAATGAATATCTACGCAATCTCCCACCTTGCAAAGGAAGTCCAGTCAACGAAAAGGGTATCCACGTTGGTTCGGTTGTCTTGGTCCAAGATGAACGTCGCAGCAAGTTTAGAGTGGCTTTGGGGATTGTGCAAGCTGTGTATCCTGGTCGGGATGGGTGGATTCGGTCTGTTGAGGTGAAAACTGCCAGTGGAATCCTGAAAAGATCTATTCAACACGTTCATGATCTTGAAGTGATTGATGCCTTCAATGACTCTCCACAAGTTTCTGCACAGACACGAGATGCTCAACCACCTGTTCATGTGCCATCAGACACTGTTTGTCCTGAACCTGATGCAGAGGTTACTGGTCACAGCACAGAGAACATGAACAGTGAAGAAATCTTGTGTTCTGACTCATCAGTTAAAAACAATGACTCAGTGACAAGATATGGACGTCATGTGAGAAGACCAGTGAAACTGAATCTATAAACTTTCATACACACATTTGACAGTTGTTTTCATTCATTCCCCTTCCCTGTTCCCTTCTTCATCCCTCCCATTTCCTGCCCCTCCCCCCATGTTGAACAGAGTATCAGATTTTATATGACTTTAATTGTTTGGTACATATGCGCTAATACAACTTTGAACTAATATGCTGAACATAACTTTGAATGAAAACATTTTCATTGATGGGACTATAAATACGTAAAAGAAACCTCATCAAGATGGATCTTCAACTCTCCTTCGCAGTTGGGACTGTGAACTGTGTTTTCAAAGAAAATTCAATTATTGTATTATTATTATTATTATTATTATTATATTATTATTATTATCATTATTATTCATTGTTGTTGTTGTTGTTGTTGTTGTTGTTGGAGTTTCTACAGAACTGACTTTGCAGAGACTCTGAGGTGGGGGAATGTTGAAGATCACGTTATTTGTTTTGGATGTTTTTGCATCCACGTATAGTGACCAGTCTTTTTCTAGCTCTCCCATGTTGAAGTTTAGAAAATAAAAGAGTTATTCACGACCGTTGATGGCTTCGAGTCTTTTTTTTGCGATCCCCCTGTGTGGTTTGTAATATGTTCCATAGTTTATTGAACACTGATCACCAAGATTATGGAAGAAAAAGTTCATTTGAACATCAAATTGATATCCTCGTTATGCATTGTCAGCTCTGGGTGGACACGAAACAAAACAAGCATACAAACAGAAAAGGAACGAGGCAAATAAATACGAGAATCACGTCCATACAACACTGCTGTAAACAAGGTTTTTTTTTCTGGAATTAACGAAAAGAAAATAGGTTGCACGTCTATAAGAAGGTCGTATTTACTGGAGTGTGCAAATATAGCAACAGTATGCTTCCTCTCTCTCTCTCTCTCTCTCTCTCTCTCTCTCTCTCTCTCTCTCTCTCTCTCTCTCTCTCTCTCAAAATGTGAACACACACATATGCACGCGCGCGCGCACACACACACACACACACAACACACACACACACACACACACACACACACACACCACACACACACACACACACACACACACCACACACCACACCACACACACACACACACACACACACACACACACACACACACACACTCACTCACTCACTCACTCACTCACTCACACTGTTTGATAAAGTGTCTGTGTTTCAACACGTCTCTGTGTGTCAACTGTCTGTCTGTCTGTCTGTCTGTCTGTCTGTTCGTCTGTATGTCTATCTGCCTCCCTCTTTGTCTCTGTTGTGTGTGTGTGTGTGTGTGTGTGTGTGTGTGTGTGTGTGTGTGTGTGTGTGTGTGTGTGAGGGAGAGAGAGAGAGAGAGTGAGTGTGTGTGTGTGTGTGTGTGTGTGTGTGTGTGTGTGTGTGTGTGTGTGTGTGTGTGTGTGTGTGTGTGTGTGTGTGTGAGAGAGAGAGAGAGAGAGAGAGAGAGTGAGAGTGTGTGTGTGTTGTGTGTGTGTGTGTGTGTGTGTGTGTGTGTGTGTGTGTGTGTGTGTGTGTGTGTGTGTGTGTTCTTTCGCCCTACACAGTCGTGCCTGTGATGAGTTCTTGTCTATCATACATCAGAGTGGGGACTATCATCAGAGAGAACGTATGCTGGTTTAGAAACCTTTCCATAGTGACTGTGGTTGAGGGAGGGTGTGGTGGGAGGGGAATGTGGAGTGGCGTATGGTGAAGGTGGCAGGGGCTCCTGTTAGAACCTGACGCTGATAGTAATTCCTTGGAATCACCAGCAGCTGAAGATGGGAAGGACGAACTGGGATTGTGTCGCAAATTTTGCGTGTTGGGATTTTTGTGGTGCTGTTCTTTTCTTATCTTCCAGCAAGATTTCGTTTTAATGTGATCGGTTTGTTTGGAAATCAAATAAAAGTGTGTGTGTGTGTGGGGGGGGGGGGGGGGGGGGGGGGGAATGGTGACGTCGACAAAACAAAAATGATAATGATTTTTTATGACGTAATTGGAAAAATCTATCCAGAATGTCACAAAGGGAGATTCAAAGAAACGTCAGATTGTTTCACCATAACAAACTCGTCCACAGCTAATATCTTAAGGGTAGACTCTACAGTCAGTTTGTTTCCAGATGGAGCAACTGCAGAAGTGACATTTCCTGAAGGGAAGTAAGTAGTTTTGCGTGCCGGGATATGATCTTAAAGCCACACAGCAATGATATTGGAAATATGTAAGAGAAACACGAAATAAAGTGCTGAAATTTACAGACTATATCAATCACCTGTTCAAATTAGATCTAATAATTTTACAATATGATTCGTGCTCATCTGTATCGTTAGCAATTTCGGCATTTTATTTATATAATGCATAATCAAATCTTCTCCGTTTGTCATGAAATGTTTCTGGATTTCTCTTTAAGAAGTGTTGATCTTTTAAAGAGAAATCCAATTACCTCTACAGACGACTTGGTGGCTTTAACAGTTCATGTACAGTAAAATTCATGTCAGCAACAGTTCCTCGATATCTTATTTACATTTGGTCAATGTCATTGCCTGTCTCCAGTACTTAAACAGCACTGCTATGGCCTCTCGTGGTCGATTGAATTATAAACAATGTGAACTGAACTGAAATCTTACAGCACAGACCTC
>JADBJO010032420.1:0-12500 GCA_016801955.1 Conus betulinus
TCATGACACATCAGAAGACTGACGAGGAGAATGAAGTCGGCTGATCGGTCTTCACCGTTTGCGCCTAACGGTACTCGATCGAGCTGGTGGTGGTGGTGTGGAGGAGGGCATGACGACTATCGGGTTCTCTGGGTCTGACCAAACATAGTACACTTTTGGTCTGACTGTCCGTTACCGACCTTGGACACGCGCTCTGATGCACACTGACCGATAAGCTGGCCCTCTGCTGGTGCTTGTTGATGGAACGTCACTTCCGGTAACATTTACTCGGTACCCGCAGTTTCAGAAATGTTCATGGCTGATTCACATATTGAACTAGTAGCTTAAATCGTACTCTTCATTGTCCTCACCTGCATAGATTCTGTCATTCATTTGGGTTCTCCCCCCCCCCCCCCCCCCCCTTGAACGGCCACTCGTAGGTCTACTGACGACTGTCTTGAATGCGCGCGCGCGCGCGCGCGTGTGTGTGTGTGTGTGTGTGTGCGTGCGTGCGTGCGTGCGTGCGTGCGTGTACGCCAAGATTCCACCTTTCTACCTCTAGTTCTGGCCACAAAACAGACAACTCGACAGTCATTGATTTGATACACTGCCCGCTGTTGTCCGAGTGGAGCGCTGTTGTCCGAGTGGAGAATGACAAATGACGGAACACTCGGCCAGATAAGGGAGACAACAAAATCGGGTGCTCGGTTAGCCTAGCGGTAGAAACCCCGATCCGCAGTCAGTCGTAGTGGGTTCAAATCTTGCTGGCATCTACACTGAAAAGTGGAATTTTCGTTGCCTTTGATGTTCTAGTGGTATGGGCGGAATCTTGTATACACACACCCCTGTTCCCTTCCTGGTATGTTACCTTCAACCCCCCCCCCCACACCCCTGCTCCTCTCGACAGTAGAGAGAGAATTCACAATGAACAGGTGGGGGAAAGACACCGAGAGACAAATACAGGCACTAGGTCACCATGTCTAAGCAGAAGAGAGACAGGCAGACAGACACACAAAAGACAGAAACACTAAGTTTTAATCATGTAGACTCACAGGCAGGGTGGAGAAAGACGGCGAGATATGTAATAGAGGCACAAGCAGTATGAACAGGCGAGAGAGAAAAGAGAGAAAAAACAAATAAATGAACAAAGTCACCACGTACATATATGTATGTGAGAGAGAGAGAAAGAGAGAGAGACAAAGCGAAATTTTATTTTACCAGGGGTAATGAGATAAGCAACGTGAAAGTTTTTTTTTCCGCCCAACTCTGGGCAAACGGGAAAAATCAAACAGCAAATCAAAGGTAAATACAAATGGGAGGGTCAAACAAATAAGATTTTACACAATTCAGTTCAAATAAACTGCATCAACACTACTGACAAAGGAACAGCAATGGAAAGCATGTGAACACCGAGTAAAAGGAGCAGGGCAGAGGAACAGGAATGGGTCGGTGAGGTGGGTTGTGGGTGGAGGGAGAGGGTACCATTCAGCAATTATTTGTCACAAGAAAGGACATAAACTAACTAAAAAGGGAAGGGGACACGCGCGCGCACTCACGCACACGCACACACACACACACGTACACCAGATATTGTAAGATAATGAACTAACGTTGGTTGGAAAAGAAAAAAAAAAATTATGTACATGCTGTCAATGTTTCATTGTTTGAGGCGATGAAGTTCATGTGCTGCATAAAATGCTACCTTTTTCTTTAATGTTTATCGGTAGAGTTCCAAAGCTTTCCACCTCAGAAAACTAGCCTAGTTTTGAACAGATCAATTCTGGTGGGGTTATGTGTGTGTGTGTGTGTGTGTGTGTGTGTGTGTGTGTGTGTGTGTGTGTGATTAATATGGCTTTAGAGTATCTTGGTTGATTTACTGGAAGTTTTGCAGTTCATTTCGAAGTTGTTACATCGTTCATAATTCTATACATCATTATTGCTTTATTGTACTGAAGTTCGTATGTTAAAGGTATAATATTGGCTCGCGGTGTTAATGAAAAAGATTTCATATGTACAGCTTAGAGCTCGCTAATGAACTCTGTATAAAGGTTTCAGCGTATCAACAACACTACAAGAATCATAAAGAGCTGAGACATAATCGAGAGATAACTTGGATATATACGAGATAAAAAGCATTTATGCGCATTTATATTAAGAAATGCTTTCATTTGTGAAAGCTGAAAGACGTTCTGAGAGACAACTTTGCTTAAACAAATGAAATGAGGTAACTGAGGGAGATTACTGTCCAAGGTAACCTCAAAGCTGCTTGTCGCCGACGTACATAGAAGGCATAGCACAAGTTAGATTTTGTCTTTTTGATGCGAAGTTACGACCATACACTTTTGTTTTCTGTTCATTCCGGGACACATGACGGAGTTCGGACCAGTTAACCAACTGATCACAGAGAGAGCGAGACACAGAGAGAGAGAGAGAGAACGAGCATGTGATGATGCGTCTCTCTCTCTCTCTCTCTCTGTGGACCAATTCAACAACCATCCCCTGGGACCCCCCCATCACAACCAACAGCCACGTCACTCACAGTCTTGACCTCCTTCCAGCGCTGACCACCGACACATCGATGGAGGTCGCCCAGGCGGCGCCGTTGGCCTTCACCGTTCTGAAGGGACAGGACCCTCCAGCCGCCGACCCCCGTCTGACCGCCTGCACCCTGTGCATGCCGCGGCGACTCCCCTGGCTGCTATCGGCTATCACCAGCTGCCACCGCTACCGAGGATATCCCCGCCTCTACACGACTCTGCACTATCCCCAGCCAAAAGTCTCACCGTACAGCCTGTGAGTAACACTTTTTGTTCAAAAACAGGGTGGCGGTGACACGATGAAGAGTGTTCAAACCGTTGACTGGCTGGCAGGCAGCAATGGGGGGTACGAACCAGAGAGTTTGTCCAAGAACGGGTGGCTCGGATTCCCCCACACAGACGCTATCTATCGGAGCCTGAGTTTCTGATCGCGACGCATAAAACGGTGCTAAAACTAGCGAGGCTCGATTCTCCGTGAACCCGGCGACGAGGCAAGCCACTGGATCGTCTCATGTCATGATCTCCATGGCCAAGAAACGGCCCACCAACGGAGAGAACGTGCACGACAACAGAAGAGACGACTGCGGAGCAACAGTAAGGCACAGAGAACACCGTCTGCCAGACTGTCCGGGTCTGCCCCAAGAACACTGTCTGGAATCCCAGGCAAAAGCCGCTCTGTCCTTCTGCAGCCCAGACCAGCCCCACAGTGACAGTCGACGGACCGACTACCTGACCGCCCCTCTCATTCCCGGTCCATTTACTCCCGCAGCCGCAGGACAGAGCAGAGGTGAAAACTAAAATCGATAATCTACCCGCATCATGGTCTCCATGGGACACGAACGTTATCGGGTGACAAGCATGGTGTTACCATGGCAACAAGGGACAGCGTTTGACGTAGAAGGGGTGCCGGGGCTGGGAGTGGGGAGCGGAGTCGAGGGAGCTTTGATGGCGATGGCGGCAACTGTCACCACATCCTGCCTGAATGACCGTTGGCAGGACTATTACTGGGCTGACTGGCAGCTCCTTTACCTTGACTATTATTATTTTAGCCTCCTTTACGAAACCGTTACCGGTTCCTGGCTTATACAACATGAGGGAACTTGGTTGGCCGTCCGCAATGAATCCGTTATAAAGAAGTGTTAAAAGACAGCGACTATCAGGAAAACCAATTCTGTGTTAAATAATAAATGTGCCTTGTTACTGTCAGGTGCCCCTTCCCCTCCACCTTCTCCCTCCCTCCAATGACAACCGCAGACAACCGAAACAGTGTGATTATACAACCTCAGTTTATTTGTTTCACACAAAGTTGAGAGTTAAACACGCACGCACGAATACAGGCGCGCGCGCGCGCACGCGCACACACGAGATAGAAAAAAGAAACCATTGCTTGGCGACTTGGTATCGACGGAAATGTGTTATTTGTAACCATACGTTTAGTTTCCCCCTTCACCTTCCTTCTCCTCCCCCTCCCCCCCCCCCCCCCTCTCTCTCTCTCTCGCGCACACGCACACACACACACACACACACACACATAACGAAGACAGACAATGAGATAAAGACAAACACCTTTAGGAGGACCGAGCCGCACACTTGTCTGTTTGAACCTTTGACAAACCCCTCTGTCCTGTTGCTTCTAATCGAGAGAATAGAGAGGAGGGGGGGGGGGGTGGGGTTTATTCAAAATTCAAAGCTGCCAAAAGCATTCATCACAGCATCCCCACCCCCTTCCTGTACCCCACGGAGCTCTAATAATGGGACAATGACGGTGAGGATGAGGCCGTTGGAAAAAAAAGACGTCCTCCGTACCCAACGTCTGCCAGAGCTGGTCCAGTGTTGCGGTAAGCGGAGTCGTCCTGGTGGGAAGTGTGTCGTGTTCCTCCCCATCGACCAGCAGTCATGGCCCTCGGGGCACGGGAAATGTCAAGAAGCCGTGGCCCCCAGTGCCTGCCTGTACTCGACCGTCAGAAGACACCCAGCCACCATCGACACGCGACACCCCACCCTGGCCCACTCTCTCTCTCTCTCTCTCTCTCTCTCTCTCTGTGCAAATCGGGGTTAAATCATAATAAATCTTCCTCGGTGTTGGATTGATGGGACTTGAGCGAAGTTGTACAGCTAGTATATCCCCTCCCTTCTCCCACGCGCCCGCCCCACACACACACACACACACACACACACACACACACACACACACCATATCCCTCTCTCATATTTTTTTTGTTGCTCTCGCTGAATAATGCTAACTGTCTGAAAGTGTTGTTAGTAGGTCATGTTGCCTGCTTTTCGCCACTTTCTCGGTGAACGAAAGCAACGGTGTTATAAATAGGGCGAAGAGCAAACCGAATGATTCGCGTCAAGCAACAACAACAAAAAAAGACAAACAGAACAATACCCAGCCACAACTGTTTAGCATGGTATCGATAGCTGTGCATTATTAATGTGACAACAGGGGTTGTCTTGCTCGTCTCACAAAGGGCGTGAATATCAAAACACTAAAAACGACGAGTTCAATTCAAATGTCATGCAAAGGGCTGCCATGTAAATTGTCTGGGAACATCGAGGTAATAATGGCCACTGTCCTTTTAATCTGGGGCTCTTTTTGTTGTTCAAAGAAAGGGCATGATATTCCGACTGTTTTTGAACGTTTCCGAAAGCATATCGAGTCCACTTAAAAACACAAGCAAGCACACACACACACACACACACACACACACACGAGAGAGAGAGAGAGAGAGAGAGAGAGAGAGAGAGAGAGAGAGAGAGAGAGAGAGAGAGAGCGGACCTCGGTGACATAAAAAGACTGGCAAAGACTCTAAAGGGGAAACAAAAAACAAACAAAACCCCCTAGCATTATACTCATCTAAACAAAAGCAATCCAAATTCAACATATTCCTCATCCCAATCCAAGAATACATCAATAAGAAAACAGTACTTCGGGACAAGTCTCGATGCCCTTACGCTCATCATTCGCGCCATAATTTTATCACGTGTGAGCGCAATAGTTTTTTTTTTTTTTTTCACGAATGATAAACCCTTGCCTGTGCAAAGCCTTCACGACTTCCAGTGAGCCCGAGAGCTGTACATGACGAGGGAGCACAGTTTCAACCCCACCAAGCCTTATCAATTTAGAACCCAACGCTATTGCAAAGCAGAAGACACCCACTCTAATTCTGAAAAAGAAAAACGAACAAACAAACAACACAATCTTTTACAGCTTGGAGTCCAAAGTCCCGCCCTGTCTGCCGATTCACAACCAGGAATTCCACAGTATGATGGTACCCCAGAAAACAATATATAATGTTAGTCCCTTTTAGAATTACACGTCCAAGTTGGGTGTTAATTTTGCTATCATTGTTATTCTAGGGAATGAGGTCGATGGATTGCAGAATACATTGAATAGTCCGAGGATCAAGACAAACGAGCACCTGGTATACGAACTCCAGATCAACTGACAGGAGAGTAGCTGCACATAGAACTGTCGTAAGTTCTGGGAACAAAAAGACCTTGTTCTTACCGACACAAACGCATTGATTTCCTCAGGGCCGGAATTGCTAACACTGCGCCTGCTTTTGATCATTCGGCACCGAGCCATGTGTGTGGGAAGCGGAAAGTGCTGCTGATATTGCTCATGAAGACTGCTAGTAATGTTGGATGCCAAAAGTTGAGAATGTCTGACACATTCTTGTCAGACGGGTTTGTCAAGGTCAACCTCTGCTGTTTATATCTCCCATGGCGGAACCGTGGAAATCAAGGCTGAATATCTGCAACATTCACAGCAGTTCCAGTGTCTCTGTCAAAAGATTCAAAGTGTAAGCTCTAAACAGTTTTGTGTGATTATAAACTTTATGCTCTCCTGGGATATTGTGAATTCAAAGACACGTGTGTGTGTGTGTGTGTGTGTGTGTGTGTGTGTGTGTGTGTGTGTGTGTGTGTGTGTGTGTGTGTGGTGTGTGTGTGTGAATGGATGAAATAAAGAACCAAGGAAAAAAACCTGCATGATCATTGCTCGTCCTAAGTACTTACTTTACATGTATGCAACAGGAAACATAGGGTAAAGCAACATGTCTGCCACAGGAAACATTGGCAAAGCAACATGTCTGCCACAGGAAACATTGGCAAAGCAAACATGTCTGCCACAGGAAACATTGGCAAAGCAACATGTCTGCCACAGGAAACATTGGCAAAAGCAACATGTCTGCCACAGGAAACATTGGCAAAGCAACATGGCCACGAGAAGTGGCCGAGGGGACAGGCAGAAGACAGCCTCTTGCTGTCGTCACCACGTGCAGGGGACGTCAGTGGGTGCAGAGCAGCCCATACACGCTACAGCCTGCCTGCCAAGCTGTGAGACAAGCATATTAAAGAGAAGACAAACAGGGGAAGAGAACAGGACTTTCCCGCTTAACGCTGTGAATTATTGCTGCAGAGTTTTGGAGGAAAAAAAAACAACAACAGAAAAAAAGACAGAAAAACGGCAAAGACAGAAAGACAAAGACAAAGACTGCAAGACAAAGACTGCAAGACAAAGACTACAAGACAAAGACTGAAAGACAAAGACAAAGAGTGAAAGACAAAAGACAAAAAACATCCTTTGCATGCCCCCCCCCCCCCCCCCTCCCGGTCCACCACTACCTGGTGCAGGAGCAAGGTATCAGGCTGGTCCTGGTGACTGTTGTCCACAGGAATGAATTCCAGGAACTGGACGGCAGGGTCAGGCAGATACCTGGATGGCTGCTGACCAGGCCAGAGGTTGATGGCTATCAGACCCTCAGTGGCCGCGTACACTGCGGAGTACAACGGCACCCCCTGGCAGAACGTCTCCCTCAGCTTGTCGGCATAGGGAATGAAGGACCAGAGAGTCCACGGTCAGAATAACGTCCAGCTCCGCCCATATCCTCCTGGCCACCCCAGTGAGGCCTTCCTCGAACGCCTGCTCTATCTCCTCTGCACGGGCAGGATCTGGCTTCAGAAGCTTCTCCAGTTCTCTCCTGATACCGGCCTGGATTTCGAGGCTGGGGTTGAGGGTTCCCTGCCGGATGTCCCGCAAGAGCTGAGGCAGAGAGCTGTGCATGGTGCACATGGCGTTGTAGATCAGGGAAGCGAAGTTGCCCTGGATGGCGCCCACGTGGCGGTCCTTCATGGCGAACAGCAGGTGCACGTACAGCGCGATGGGTTCAGACTGGATGTCGAACGCTGCGACAGGCGTGGTGTACATGTGCAGGCTGTTCTTCAGGGAGGAGGGCGTGGAGGAGTTGGGTCCGATCTTGATGCCGGATTTGGACGTTCTCCAGTCCGGGTTGTAAAAGATCTTGAGGCTTCTCTTCAACCGGCGGGAGATCTGGGGGTAGGCCTCCACCATGGAGCAGTAGAAGACAGACACAGCGTGCGTGAAAAACAGGCTCTGCTGCTTCTTCAGCATCGGGATGATCTTGCTGCCTCCGGAGGTTCCTGAAGACACGCCGAACACCTCGGGCTGTTTCCAGGTCAGAATCTTCTTCTCGCCGTCCATCATGCGTTGGACATAGTGGGCGTAGTGGTCATAGCGGGTCAGGGGGTGCATGTGCTGGAAGTCCTCCACGGACTCCACCATCTCGAAACCGTTCACTTCTCCGTACTCGGTTTTCGTGTTCTCCAAGAGCTGGTCCAGGAGGAAGGATTTCTGGGTCTGGGCCACGTCTTTGGTGGCTTGGAGCAACTTCCCCCGGTAGAGTTTTCCCATGAATATGAGGGTCATGAGGCTGGTGTAGAGGCCAAAAGCCTCGCGCAGAGTTTGTTGCGTGGAAAACGCGCTTGGCGCAGACATCCCACACGATGAGCAGAGCGACAGTCACCAACACCAATGGCGTTGCACAGGCTGCAGACATCATTATCATCATCATCATCATCATCATCATCATCACCATCATCATCATCATCATCATCATCACCATCATCATCCTCATCATCACCATCATCATCAACGACGACAAACACAACACGGGATCTTCCATTCTGCTTCAGTTTCCGAGTTTCCGCCATGTGGATGACACCATGACCCGTATACAGGAGACGGAGGTTGACAGCTTCACCACTCACCTGAATTCCATCGACGACAGTATCCAATTCACCTCGGAAACTGAATCAGAAGGGAAGATCCCGGTCCTAGACACTCTCATCACCCGAACCCATGACAACAGGGTGGAGACCAGCGTCTATAGGAAACCCACCCACACTGACCAACAACATCTGAACTTTCACTCCAACCCACCCCTCCAGCACAAGAGATCTGTTGTCAACACCCTCACGCACAGAGCCTCTGTACTATGCTCCACTAGGCCTCAAGCAGTGTGGTGTAGTGTACCAGGTAGGGTGTCAAGACTGTGCCAATACCTACATTGGCGAGACAGCAAGACCACTCACCACCCGTCTACAGGAACACCAAAACCGATCTACTTCTGCCATACACGAACACCTACAAGCCACAGGCCACAGTTTCAGCCCCCAAGAAAACCAAGATCTTATCTACAGAGCCCTTCCTCACAAAAAGAAAAGTTAAAGAAGCCATCGAAATCAAGACTAGACGCCCCAGCCTGAACAGAGATCAAGGCTTTTGAACTCCCCCCCCCCCCCCCCAATCATCTACAATCAGATCCTGACAACCTGTTCACCCACACAACAGTCGCCCCACCACCAGGCCTCGCTGCCACAACAGCAACAGTGAGCTGAAGAAGACAGGGCGACCCGTGTTGTGGACGTGGTGTGTACTGGTATAGTGCGGCGTGGTGTGTTGTGTGTTGTGTGTGGTCAGGTATGGTATAGTATGGTGTGGTGCGTTGATGTGGCATGGAATGGTATAGTGTGGCGTGGTGTGTTGTGATGTGGTCAGGTATGGTATAAATATGGTTGGTGCGTTGTGATGTGGCATGGTATGGTATAGTGTAGCGTGGTGTGTTGTGATGTGGTGTGGTCTGGTATAGCGGGGGTGTGGCGTGCTGTGATGTCGAGTTGTATGGTACAGTGTGGTGTGGGGTGTTGTGATGTGTGTTATGGTATAGTATAGTGTGGTGTGGGGTGTTGTGATGTGGTATGGTATGTACAGTGTGGTGTGGGGTGTTGTGATGTGTTATGGTATAGTACAGTGTGGTGTGGGGTTGTTGTGATGTGTTGTGGTATAGTACAGTGTGGTGTGGGGTGTTGTGATGTGTTGTGGTATAGTACAGTGTGGTGTGGGGTGTTGTGATGTGTTTGTGGTATAGTACAGTGTGGTGTGTGGGTGTTGTGATGTGTTATGGTATAGTACAGTGTGGTGTGGGGTGTTGTGATGTTTGGGGTTATGTATAGTACAGTGTGGTGTGGGGTGTTGTTATGTGTGATGTGTTATGGTATAGTACAGTGTGGTGTGGGGTGTTGTGATGTGTTATGGTATAGTACAGTGTGGTGTGTCATAGTGTGTCACTGACAGGGCTGTTAATGTAATGGACTATGCCACTGATATGGCATGGTGTGTTCTACACGATGTGATGTGGGGGACATCAGAGTGATACGGCATGGTGTGGTGTGTGATAGTGCGTCATGTCACTGACAGGGCTGTTAGTCTAATGGACTCATTGAGTGGCAGGGTAAGGCTGGTTTGCATTGCTTGTCACTGTCTAGAAAATTATAAATTTAATGGACAGCGTCAAAGGTAGGGTATGGTGTGGCTTCTGTTGGCTTGTCACTAATGGGAGAATTATGAATCTAATGGACTGTGTCAGTGTGCAGTATGGTATCGCCTGTGGTAGCTTGTCACTGAAAAGGGGACTATAAATCTAAAGGACTATGTCAATAGTATTGGACGATGGGGTGTGTGTGAGAACTATGTCAATGGTATTGGACGATGGAGTGTGTGTGTGTGTGTGTGTGTGTGTGTGTGTGTGTGTGTGTGTGTGTGTGTGGAGGACTATGTCAACAGTATTGGACAATGGGGTGTGTGTGGGGGACTATGTCAATAGTATTGGACGATGGGGGTGTGTGTGGAGGACTATGTCAATAGTATGGACGATGGGGTGTGTGTGGAGGACTATGTCAATGGTATTGGACGATGGAGTGTGTGTGTGTGTGTGTGTGTGTGTGTGTGGAGGACTATGTCAACAGTATTGGACAATGGGGGTGTGTGTGGGGGACTATGTCAATAGTATTGGACGATGGGGGTGTGTGTGGACTATGTCAATAGTATTGGACGATGGGGTGTGTGTGGAGGACTATGTCAATAGTATTGGACGATGGGGTGTGTGTGTGTGGAGGACTATGTCAATAGTATTGGACGATGGGGTGTGTGTGGAGGACTATGTCAATAGTATTGGACGATGGGGTGTGTGTGTGTGTGCAAGTGTGTGTCACTGACAGTAGGACTATAAATGTAATGGACGATGTCAGTGGAGTTGCATGGTATGGTGTCATAGTCGTCGCAGACATAAAGATTATGATGTAATGGGATCACGTCAGTAGTGTGTAACATGGCATAGTGTGTAATGCTGTCACTGACAGGACTGTAATATGGCATGGTGTGTAATGGTGTCACTGACAGGACTGTTATATGGCATGGTGTGTAATGGTGTCACTGACAGGGCTGTAATATGGCATGGTGTGTAATGGTGTCACTGACAGGACTGTAATATGGCATGGTGTGTAATGGTGTCACTGACAGGACTATAATATGGCATGGTGTGTAATGGTGTCACTGACAGGACTATAATATGGCATGGTGTGTAATGGTGTCACTGGCAGGACTGTTATATGGCATGGTGTGTAATAGTGTCACTGACAGGACTAAGGATTATTTGACTGTGTCAGTGGTATAGTAGTATGTTATGGTGTGAAATAGTGTGTCACTGACAGGACTAAAAATGTAATGGACTATATCAGTGGTATAGTATGGTATGGTGTGAAATAGTGTGTCACTGACAGGACTAAAAATGTAATGGACTGTGTCAGTGGTATATAGTAGTGGTATGGTGTGAAATAGTGTGTCACTGACAGGACTAAAAATGTAATGGACTATATCAGTGGTATAGTATGTTATGGTGTGAAATAGTGTGTCACTGACAGGACTATGTAATGGCCTGTGTCAGTGGTCTAGTATGGCGTGGTGTGTCACAGTGAGTCACTGACTATACATTTATCGGACTATGTCAGTTGTGTAGCATGGGTGTGGTGTGTAATAGTATGTCACTGACAGGACTGTATATCTAATGGATTATTATAGTATGCGTGCGTGCGTGCGCGTGCGCTCGTGTGACAACTAACACCAAGATGGGGAAAATAACATAGACGTTAAAGTAAATGTCCAATTGGGCCCTTAATCAGTCCTTGAACAACTTCAAAAATGTTTGATTCGTTAGAGATGACGTATTCAAAGACTGACATCGACGGTTCAGTGTTCAACAACCAAGCAGGTAAATAGGGTTTCATTCTATCGCACAAAAAAGTAGATGGAACGGAGTGATTTGCTGGCCACAAATACAAGTCACATGTTTACAGAATTTAGGTTTTAAAGGCATCAAGCCTAAATCTAAAAATCAAACTTTGAAATTCACTCTTGGTAGAGATTCTTGATACCTGTTTCACTGTCTGATATCTTGTTAAATAATATCCCCTTTTTGTTTTTGGTGCCTTTTCCCTTATTTAAAATAGAGTTCCAGGATGCGTCTTTTAAAAGACTATAACTCTCGTGTAAGGATAAAGGAATGCATATCTTTTTCTAAATCAGTTTCAGTGATAGCAGCTTTTTTGGCTAATTTGTCTACCCTTTCATTCGCAGATAATCCACAGTGAGATGGAACCCAACAAAAATCGACATAAGAACCACGTAAATGCAAAAAAATGAATTAAGTGGTAGACTTCTGATATGAGTTCTGCTCTCACACTTGTATTCGAAAATTTTAGAGCTTGTAGGACTGATTTTGAATCAACGCAAAGTAGTATTTGAAATGCAGGAAATCGAAAATCAAGAAGAAAGTTTAATGC
>JADBJO010032421.1:0-15698 GCA_016801955.1 Conus betulinus
GGATGCGAAACGAAGCGTAAAAATGTTCGACATCCATGACGCCTCTAACCTTATCCCCCACCGCCTTCCCCCTACTTCTCTAACCACGAGTCTTTATCTGAGCACTGTACCTGGAACTGTTATCAGGATCTCAATATACTTTAACCTCTTTCCCTTCTCCAGCTGTCTCAGATCGGTTTTAATGAATTTGTGTTTTGTTGGTTGAAAAACAGTGTGTGTGTGTGTGTGTGTGTGTGTGCGCGCGCGCGCGTGTGTGCGCGTGTGCGCGCGCTTGTGCTTGAACTTGCGTGTTTGTAGAGAGAGTAGGGGAAGGAGGGAGAGTGTATGAGAGAGAAACAGAGTAAGAGAGAGAGAGACAGAGAGCTGACCGTCGTGTTCAACACGGTCTTTTCTACCTCGCTAATTATTGATACGGTTGCCCAGGAAACCGATGAATGCCAAAGAACGAGACACCAGGTCGACTGATGTAATGGTTCCAGTCCAAATGCTGAACAAATCCTTTGCCGACAGTTCTGGCACATGTGTCACTGTTCCAACAGCCCTGAAACATACAGTACTTCTGTCACTCTTTAAGCAGCCCTGAAAACATACAGTACTTCTGTCACTGTTCAAAACAGCCTGAAACATACAGTACTTCTGTCACTGTTCAAACAGCCCTGAAACATACAGCACTTCTGTCCACTGTTCAAACAGCCCTGAAACATACAGCACTTCTGTCACTGTTCAAACAGCCCTGAAAAACATTCAGCACTTCTGTCACTGTTCAAACAGCCCTGAAACATTCAGTACTTCTGTCACTGTTCAAACAGCCCTGAAACATACAGTACTTCTGTCACTGTTCAGGCAGCCCTGAAACATTCAGTACTTCTGTCACTGTTCAAACAGCCCTGAAACATCCAGTACTTCTGTCACTGTTCAAACAGCCCTGAAACATCCAGTACTTCTGTCACTGTTCAAACAGCCCTGAAACATTCAGTACTTCTGTCACTGTTCAAGCAGCCCTGAAACATACAGTACTTCTGTCACTGTTCAAACAGCCCTGAAACATACAGTACTTCTGTCACTGTTCAGGCAGCCCTGAAACATACAGTACTTCTGTCACTGTTCAGGCAGCCCTGAAACATACAGTACTTCTGTCACTGTTCAAACAGCCCTGAAACATACAGTACTTCTGTCACTCTTTAAGCAGCCCTGAAACATACAGTACTTCTGTCACTGTTCAAACAGCCCTGAAACATACAGTAGTACTTCTGTCACTGTTCAAACAGCCCTGAAACATACAGTACTTCTGTCACTGTTCAGGCAGCCCTGAAACATTCAGTACTTCTGTCAAATCTGCACTGGCATACATACATATGCCTTTCTTAAGAATAAAACCCAACCCAAGACTATAGAATGCTCTGAAAAAAATCTTATATCAGAAGAGATGGAATCGACGATTGGAATGCAAAATTCAGATAATCTATACGTTTTTGTTTGCGTGCGGTTGGAGTTGTTGATTTGATTTCGACATTTTGTTAATTTAATGTTTAGCATGAGCTGGTCTCAAAACTTGTGTAGTGGATATGCACGAATCTGTCTTACATCTCTCTTCGACTCTATCAGTTACTTTAAAGGGGAAAAATCGTAAACAGAAATCTATAAAAACCTTGTATCCCATCCACCTCTCATCAAAGTGCAGCAGTCAGTGTCTCGGACGCACGTCTACGGGCTGGAGGGTCGAATCCCAACAGCGGCCTTTACTGGTGGGAGATCTTCGGCTCCTGTCCAAAGTTTGAGTGCTATGGGTTCAGATGAAATGTCCGATACCACACTTATGATTAATTTCACATGAAGAGAACAGAAGTAAACATTGTTTTGTCATACCAAACCTACCGATTAATTCTGCATGCAACTCTTCCTTCTAGGTTTGGTAAACGCTAGTAACTACTTTCAAACATCCCTGTGTGGAGTCTAATAACAGAAAAATCTCAATGACACCCTCATGATTCTCATCATATCTGATCATCACGAAGACACATTTCAGCAAATCTGCGACTTGCTGTCAAGAGTCGCCTGAACTACGATTCCCTCTCTACATACAGACCCTTAGTGGGCGAGTGCCCCAGTCATCGGAGTGGGGAAGTTAATGGGGAGTTTGGCTGTACGACTGGAGCGGCATTCTGTAGAATAGGATGTTTATACAGACCTGCTTCGTAAATAGTGTGAGCATGGGTGCATGCGTGCAAGCGAGCGTGTTGTGTGTATGTGTATGTGTATGTGTGTGTGCGCGCGCGCCCGTGTGTGCGCGCGCGCCCGTGTGTGTGTGTGTGTGTGTGTGTGTGTGTGTGCATGCATACACACGTCGGTAGTGGGAGAAGATTCGAGGAGAGGGAGTGAGGATAGGGAATGGGAGGGAAGGGGGGGGGGGCGAGAGGAAAGCTTGTTACCAGGGTTCCCTAGCAATTTTGTCACCCATTTGTGGAACAAAAGTCTGTTTTTGTGAAATACAGAATGCCGACACTTTCAGCAGAAAAAAAAGGACTATAATGGAAGCTTGGAAACAAGCAATTTCCCCATTCTACACCCGTTCATATCTGTAAAATGTATCTTACACCGCTTGAAACTGATCGATTTTCAACGTTGCAAACTCATCCGTCCCTTATCACTTTATCCATCTGAAAACTCAACTGTTCTCAAATAAACTATTTGAGCTTACCATTGAAGGCAGTGTTTGTACCTGGCACAGTCTGGTTTGAAGCCCTAGACGATTCGTCTCGGTCGCCGTCTCTCTGACAGACCCATCAGATGAATTCGGCAGTCCTTTGGAGAACCCCAAGGCCCCCACACATCCACCGTACCTCTGGCCGGATACTGTCTCTCAGGTCAGCACGGCCTGGGCATTCCTGTGGGACATGCTGTGACGTCTTCTCCACTCGCCCGCGCTGGCCGAAGGGCTACGGACAATCTTCAGCTGTTGGTCAATGTCCTGTTCAAGGACTGTAAATGGCGATTTGATCAGTTCAAACAAATGGGCTCCCTGGCTTCATGCATCCCCTGGGGAAAGATTCTGTGAGAGTTTCTAGTACTGCCCCGTTGACCACAGTGACAGTCTTGGTAGTGACCAAACCATAGACTTGCATGCCCTTTGGTGGGGATGGTAATTGTCCTGGACGACGTAGTACAATGGTCCTCAGGTAGACTGGTTCTAATTCCCGGAGAGTGGTCACCCTTAATGATCTAGCTAATAAAATCTGACAAAGGAGGAATCGTTCAACCGTGAGAATGAAGACATTAAATCCTATGAAGACGAGACTAAGCCTAGGAGGAAAGGTCATGAACACCGCGTGGAACATCATCAAAACCTATGAAACAAACCACTAAAACTGGGAAGAGTAATCTATGCCTTTAAATGAAGCATATGCCTTAAAACAAGACGGAAATCAATGTTAGGAAAGAGGACTCCGTCATTCTGTAAGATTACACTAAACTATTCTTCGAGAGGTGGACGTTAGAACCAACAAAATTGGATGAAAAATAAACATTATGACAAAAAAAGACTAAACCCTATGGAGGGAAAGATGCTAAAAACGTACTTAAAGAGGAAAAAAAACTATAAATGGAGAATATTTAAACCTTAGAAAGGACACTGAACCACACGGGAGGACCCTAAACCTTGTGAAAAGAGGAAACTAAGCCCCAAGAAAAACGTCCCCCCCAAATAAACACCATATGAAAGGGCACTAAACCTCTTGGAAAGATGACGCTAAACCCTACAAAAATATGAAACTACACTGCAAGAAAAGTATAACTAATTGCCACGAAAGGAGAAGACAAAGCCTAAGGGCAAAAAGAACAGTAAAGTCTGAGCAAAGGAAAACAGGCCGTCCAGAAGGACAATACTCGCTACTTTAAAGGATACCCAACCCTGTGAAAGAACATTAAACAACAGCATATTTATGTCCATAAAAGAAAAAACACTAAATACCATCTGAAAGACGACGCCAAATGGTGCTAAAAAATAGGGTCCACATGTTGATGCTGCCACAGATGTTCTGTGTATTAAAGGACACTCAGATCAGGAGGTACCAGGTGCGCACTAGGGAATATTTCTGGAAGAGCTCTACGGACTTCCTTAACGCTCTGCAGCTCAGTCCCAGATGATCTGAAAACATGCGTCCATGTTCCAGATCCCTGAAATAGGAGACCTGTGCATTGCGTGGAGCCAACCATTTATGCTCTTCGAGAAAACATTTCCTCTGGTACCCCCCTGTTTTGTGTCCTTGTACCACAGAACATTGACATAAGAAACCAGAACTGTATAAAGCATGTGAACGACCGACACTAAACGCTAGAAAGACGCACAAAACCCGGGAGAGAGAAAACGCTGAATTTTGTGAACCAGGAAGACAACCCGTGACAAAGAGGACACTAAGCTATTTCATGAAGGAGATAAAAAACTGAAAAAAAAAACAAAACACTGTGAAGGAAGAAAACACTGAATCCTCAGGAAATGAAGGCAACCCATCTGAAAAGCACACGGTGAACCTCTCCACAGGACCAGGTATTGAACTCTATTAAAAATGAACAAGATTCTAAGCCTACTAAACAACAAAACATATGAAAAAAAACTTGGGGGGGGGGGGGGAGGGGGCTGTATTAGAAACGTAAAGAAGGAATAAGAAAAAAAGGAAAAAGATTTAAGTGGAAGACCACCGCGCCAACTATCCTAGCGCTAGGTTGCGTTCCTCGAGTTCACTCATCCTGGTCTCCGTTTTCCATGGCCCTTGGTGCAGGAGTTCTTTGTCCCTGTTGATGTAAACAAATATTTTTAACAGGTGAATTCTTGTGCAAATACTTCTCAAATACAAACTTCACTAAACTAATTTAACTTTAATGTTTGTGCGCTTCTTTGGTTTTTACAACAAATAATTTCTTTTAACCAATCTGTATATGCTCACAATCTCTACACTTGTAAAAGAAAAAGATCAGAGTGCACATGCGTGTCAGTTGAGTGGAGGGTGGTGGTGTTTGTGGGGAGAGAGAGAGAGAGAGAGAGAGAGAGAGAGAGAGAGAGAGAGAGCGTGTGCGTGTTTAATTTTAACTAAGAACGTTTATACGCTCTCTTTCATCAGGTTTAGCATCCCCCTTTGGCATGGTTTAGCATAATCTTCCATCACGCCTCATTTCTCCATCTCTCACCTACAATGAAAATCTTATTTCTGCACTGTTACTGAAATCAATATCAGAATTTCCTAACAACTATTTCCCCCTTTTCTCTGTTCCCATTGTTCCAAAATATAGGTTTGAGGTCAGTTATCTGTCGGTTGAAAAAGGTGAACAAAATTTCCTCAGCACTGATACTAAAGAACTGATAGCCGAGTTCCCTGTAACAAATTAGTCATGAAGTCGGTGAGGATGGGGCAGGAAAAAGGTGGTAAGGTACGGAGAGGTGGTGTGGGGAGAATGTAGGGATGACGGAGTGGCGAGGGAGAGTTGGAGATCCACTCTACAACACATAAAAAAGAAGAGATGGGGCTACAAGAATCCAATTGAAAAAAAGCAAAAACCCTACAAAGTCCTGAAATAAATTATTGTAACTACACCTACCTACCTGCCTGCCTGTTACCTACCTTGCAAAAGCAAAAGTCACCAGTTATATACCAGCTTAAAAACTGCTTCAAAGCATAAAATTTGCATTTACATCATCGTCAGTTGTCTTTATAGCACCTGGACGGTGGCGTCATGTGAAATCCTTTCCCGAGACGTGTATGTTCTTGGTGAGGATGGCAACTGTCCTGGATGACGTAGCAAAATGACTCTCTGGTAGCTGATACCCACTTCTCGGAGTGTGGTCACTCTTCATGGCCTGCCGAAAGAAAAACCTTAGATTAAATTCTGAAGAAAAATAGGTCACTTAACCATGAAAAAGAAAGTATGCCATACAAAGAAGACACCAAGGCCTTTAGTTCATAAACAGCGATATAAAGAGGGTACTAAAAGCCAGTGAAAGGCCTTTTATCTCAAGAAAGAGTGATTAAAATCCTGTGAATGAAGACCAAGACTAAAACCCCTCGACAAGTTACATTGCCCCCAAGAAAAAGCTTTGTCTCTAACACTGTGGAAGAAGATAACGCTTGATTATGCAAACGAGGGATGCTAAATCTGGTGGAAGAAGAGAGAAGTAAACCTAATGACAAGTTGCTATAAGCTCTATGGACGGAACACTTCAAAACATAAAACAGTACAATACCCCTACAAAAGAAGACCATAAACCCCTAAAGAAAGGGACACTAACCATTAAGAAAAGAGGGCCTCATCGCACTCGATGATGATGGCATCCATCTGTCTTGAGACAATGGTGTTGTACCATGGATCAATCAGTTGTGGAGTTGCAGCGCTTGCTGTGGCTGAAGAGCCCGATCCTCAAGCGGCAGACTCTCTTGCAGCTGCTGGTAGTGAAATCTTGGTCATGAATGTCTGTTGGTGCCGACGCGATTCTATGCCGTCTGCGGCGCCTCCATTCTTCCCTCTGGGCCTCTCCTCTGCTCTGCTTGTTTGATGCCAACCTTGTTAGTAGACCGCCAGCTGATCCGATCTGAAGCTGCCGTCTCCAGGTCTGCTGGGTCGAGGGCTGCCTCCCTCAGATCGCGCTTACACACATCCTTCTAGCGAAGGGCGGGCCGTCATGTGGATCTGGAGCCTGTAGCCACTCACCGTACAGCATGTCCTTTGAGATGCGACCGTGGTACATGCAGCTGACGTAGCCAAGCCAGCACATGCGTATCTGTGTCAGCATGGCGAACATGCTAGGCATCCCCTAGTAAGGTAATGTTGCTTATAGCCCAGCAGACCGCAAAGGACCACATCAGGGCTGGTAGGCCTCCCTGCCTGGGCCAGAACGTCCTTGTTAGTGATGCAGTCTTGCTCAGTAACGCCCATGAGTCTTCTGAGGCAGCGCAGGTGGAAGGTGTTCAGTCTGCGTTCTTGTCTAGAGTACAGGGTCTTCGATTTTGTACAGAAGAGTGCTCAGCACGCAGGCTTGGTGCACCTTTATCTTGTTTGACGTTAGCATGGCTGTCCAAGACTTTTCTAGACTGGCCACGCGCTGTCGCTGCCTTGCCGATCCGCACGTTCAGCGCGGCGTCCTGACAGAGGTTGATGGAGATGGTGGAGCCCAGTTACACCAATTAGTTGACCACTTCGGGGGTGCGATTGCCGATGGAGATGCAGGGAGTGCTGCTGACGTCTTTACCCATGATGTTTGTTTTTCTTAAAGTTGAGACAGAGGCCGAATTTGGTGCAGGCATCAGCGAAGCAGGTGATGAGCCGTTGTAGCGCCTCCTCATTGAGGGCGGTGTCGTCTGTATGTAAAAAGCATCTCCCTGATGAGGACTTTCCGCACCTTCGTCTCAAATCGCAGGCGTGCCAGGTTGAAGAGGCTTCCGTCACTCCTAAGTATGGAGGAAGATGCCGTCGTCAGACTGTCGGAAGGCGTAGCGCAGCAGCAGGGCTAAGAAAACGCCTAAAAGTGTCGGAGCGAGCACGCACCTAGCTTTACACCGCTTTTGATAGGGAAGCGGTCCGAAGATGAACCAACGTACTGGACAGTGCCATTAATGTTGTCATGGAAGGACGTGATCATCTTCAGAAGCTGGGGGGGGGGGGGGGGGGGGGGAGGAATCGCCCAATCCGATGTAGTTGGATGAAGACGCCTGAGCTACTTGCCAAGTCGACCCCCTTGGTCTGACCGATCAAGGCAATGAACAAGGGTCGTCTCTGCTGCTCGCGGCACATCTATTGCAGGTGCCTCAGGGAGAATATCATGTCGATCGTCGACCTTGCAGTTCTGTGCCTTTGGGTACATTCGTTCGGCGAGTAGCTGCAGCCTGTTGAGGCGCGACGCCGGCAAAAGTTTTATCAACAATGTTGAGGAGGAGGGATTCCACGATAGTGCAGAGCTGCGATTCCCTTTGTTCATGTACAGTGCGATGATTTTTGAATCAAGCATGTCCCGGGGCACTGTCACTTCCTCCCAGCACTGCATGAGAAACTCATGGTAGCGACTTGAGGATAGAACTCTCCTTGCCGGCTTTGATGACTTCTGCCGGAATGCCGTCGCTACCCAAAGCTTTACCACAGGCTATCGAGTGAATGGCTTTGCCGAGTTCCTCAATGTTGGGTGGGGCGTCGAGCTCCTCCATGGCAGGCAGGGCGGGGGTGGGGTGGTGGGGGGGTGGTGGTGGTGGTGGTGTTGTCGAAGGCTGTGTGGGTGACCGAGTTCTCCCTGGAATAGAGCTCCTCGTAGCGCTCGGCCCATCTCATCTGTTTGTTGCTGTCAGTGATGACGTAGATTTTAGAGAAGTGATCTTGATGGCACTAGGGCCGAACGGTTTTTCTTCATGCCTTCGCGCATGGCGCGGATGTTGCCGCAGTCGGCGTTGATCTGGATGTCCATGCACAGGTTCCGCTGGTACTCACTAGCACATTTATGGGCGATCCGCTAGGCGTTGTTGCGAGCTTTTCGGAGAGCCACCTGCGTATTCATTGGGGGCTTTCTCTTATGAACTAGGATTGCGACTCGTTTGGCAGCAATCGCAGGCTCCACTCCACGATTCCTGCTTCTAACAAGTTTTCATTCTTCCTCACTCTGAGGCGGATCGGTGGGTAGCATCGCGGATGTGGTTCCACCGTGATGAAACACTGTCTGTCGCGCAGTCCTCTTGGGCCTTGTCAATGGTTCTGGCGTTCACGCAGTTGGGGCACTGACGTCATGGCAGTGTTGATTCTATGGCGTCTCTTCTGCTTGAAACTTATCGCACCAAGTCCTGTAAAAAGATGACACCAAACCATATGAATGAATACTAAATCCGAGGGAAAGCAGACATTAGATCCTTCAGAAGCTTTCACTAACTCCCAGAAAAACGGGACGTCAAACTCTACGAAAGGAGGACACTAAACTCTATGAAAACAGGACACCACATCAAAAGGAAAAGAATGCTAACGCCTGCGAAATGACACAAAATCATATGAAAAAAGGACACTAATCCCTCAAAACCACCACGAAGGAACGTTACACTAGATGCTGAACCCTATGAACAGAGAACACTGCTTACTATTTGATGGACGACACCCCATGAACGAAAGACATTAACACCTTGTGAAAGAACCATATGTTGACTCGTGATTTTCATGTCGGACTATCTGTGGATTTATGGATACTCAGATCAGGAGGTACCAGGTGCGCACTGGGAAACGTTTCGGGAGGACTAAAAAAAATTCCTCAACAGCACTGCAGCCAAACCCAGTTTATCTGAAAACACGCGTCCATGCTCCAGATCACTGAATCATGTGACACTCTGCAAAGCTTCGAGTCGATCTTTCACGCCCTTCCAGAAAACACTCCCTCTAGTACCCTGTGTGATGTATCCTTGTTCCACAGTAGACCGACATAAGACCCAAAGCACACATGTTGGTCATATGAAAGAAAGACTCTGTAGGAAGCACAATTCTAAACCTCTAGAAATAAGACAGACACACATGTGAATGAAGGGGACACTAACCTTGGCAAAGCACACACAAAAAACCTGTCAAATGATGATTATACTAAACACTCCGAAAGAAGGGGACACTAATTATGTAAGCTAAGTGACTGAACCCTGTGACTGAATAAGACACGGACTCCTTGGGGCGGGGGGAGGGGGGGGGAGACGATTAAACCACAAAAAAGACGTCAACCCCCTCCAAAGAAGCAGGTGCCATGAACACCGCTTTGGACAATGCGCTGGTGAAGCTTGTAATCCGCGCTGAATTCACGTGTCCTGGTCACCCTCTCCGCAGCCAGTGAAGCAGGAGTTCTTGCTCCTGTCGACTGATACATTGGCATTTCTTTTTTAACACTTGACTCTCTGTGTAAATAAATCTCATCTACTTAATCAAGCAAAACTGTTCCGATTTTAGTCATTGTTTTTCTTGTTTTCTGGCCATAAGACAGTACTTTGGTTGACAAGATATATCATGTGAACAACATTTAAAGTATTTCGCCAACTTCCGTATTAAAACATACACGTTTTCCATTTTAAACACTATAAGAAAAATGGTCGTTGAACAAAATGAATCAGAATGGAGCTGTCTAAGATCATCTGTATTATTATAAACAACTAAAATTATCTTTTGTGCCCTGCCCGAATTTTTAGTTCTCTCTTCGTGTGCTGTTTTTGACCTGAGGTTGTCAGTGTCGGCAAGAGCATGGGAACTGTAGCATTATGACTGCCATGAAACTCTCCAGGGGAGAATGCTCGTGCAGATTTGCTCCATCACAAAAAAAGTGGTGTGTGTGTGTGTGTGTGTGTGTGTGTGTGTGTGTGTGTGTGTGTGTGTGTGTGTGTGTGTGTGTGTGTGTGTGTGTGCGTGTGTGTGTGCGTGCGTGCGCGTGTATGTGCGAGAGAATGTGCGCGTGTGAGTGTATGAGAGAGAATGTATGTGTGAGTGTGTGTGTGTGTGTGTGTGTGTGTGTGTGTGTGTGTGTGTGTGTGTGTGTGTGTTGGTGTGGGTGTAAGAGGATATGTGTGTGTATGTGTGTAAGTATGTTGCGCATGCATTTGCGCGTGCATGTGTGCGTGCGTGTTCATGTGTTCAGTGGAGGAGGGAGCAGCAATGGCAATGGAAGGTGGCGGTGAGGAAAGCATAGCATCACAGTCCATTACAGCTTCTGTCAATCTCTTTACCCAAAACAACATTGCCACCATTTGGTGAAATACATGGTGGCAATATAGCCTGTATAGAAAAAAAAAAGAGGAAAGCAAGTGCTGATGGTCGACCAATATTCGCATTCTATTCACCCATGCGTTTTCTGTACAGCATTTTTTTCTGCTATGTTCATCACACTGATGTAATTTCGACGATGAAAAGTATTCCTCTTCTTTTCACTTGATCCTAACGAAAATGTAATGTTCAAGAGTAAGTTGATTGTCTTCACCATTTGAAGAGGCGTGTTACCTTGTCCTCTCTGCTGTGTAGCCCTGGACTGGCCGTCTTCTGGTCTGCCGTCACACCTGCACTCTCCGAGAGGAATGTGGTGTCCTCTGAAGATCCACAGGGCACCTGGCACACCACCGACCCATCCGGCTCAAGTTCTATACCTCAACGCAGCATGGTACAGCCAGCGTCAGCACCATCTTCGCACAGCTGTCCGGTTCTTCTCTCTGCAGCAGATGGGAAACACACACACACACACACACACACACACACACACACACACACACACACGAACGCACGCACGCATCCCTAGCACTGAAAACCTACGAAAATAAGGCACTAAACAGAAAGGAAAGAATGACATTCTAAATCTCATGAACTGAATCTATTACTACACAGAGCAGCCGTTTGAAAAAGAACGAAAATATATAAAAGGAAATTGCTCTAGACCCTACTCAAGTAGGAAACTAACCCTACCAAAAAAAAAAAAACACAAACAAACAAACAAAAAAAAATAAACGTCACGACAGAGGACAGTGCATCCTGTGAGAAAACAACGCTAGATCTCTAAAGAGAGGACAATAAACTGTAACGACGGAGACTATACACACTTACAAAAACAAAACATTAAACCACACACAAATGAGGATCCAGAGCCTTATGAAAAGAAGACGCTGAACGTTAAAGGACACTAAACAATAAAAAGGACACTAAACGATTAAACGAACACTAAACACTGCCAACAGAAGACACTAAACTTTGTGCCAGGGAGACACTATAACCTTAGAAAAAGAACACTAAACTCTATGAAAGCAGGACACTGGATTCAACAAAGAGAAAACACCAAACTATACGAAGGACTAGACTGCAGAGAAGACAAAAACCCCACACAAAGATCAAACCAATCCGTACACATGGTAAAAGATAAGTTCTATGAAAAGACACTACGCTGTATGAAAGGACACAAAACCCTCCGAAAGGAGATGCTAAACCATATGGAAAGACGACACTAAAGACAGTGAAAAAGAAAGAAGTAAACCTGAAAGGGCAGCACTAAACCTTAAAAAGGCAGTAAATCCTATGAGAAAACTCTAAAGTAGTGAAGACACGACACGCTGAAAGGAAAACAACACTGTGTGACAGAGGAGGGAAAATGAACCAAGCAAGAAAAGAAGAAACGAACCACTTCAGAAGAAAAACACGAAACACTGTGGATGAGGGGTGGATGGGGACATACGACAAAACTCTGTGGAGCAGGGTGACGGTGGTTCAGACATCGAACCTTACAAGAGAGACAGGACATGAAACCTCTGGGAGGAAAGAGACAGCGAACCTTCTAAGAAAGAGAGCAAAAACTCTGGATGGGGGTGGGGGGTGGAAAAGACAGCGAACCTTCTAAAATGACATGAAACCCAGAAGGGATTGGGACTCGAAACTTGTGGAAAGAACATTCGAAACTCGCAGATGCGGAGGCGGGGGAAAGAATGAACCTTAAAGAAAGAGGAGTCGAAACCCGCAGGGGGGGGGGGGGGGGATTAAGCTAACCTTATGAAAGAAAGGAACCGAAATACACCTACCTCTGTACAAAGGAGGACTACAAAGCAGAAAAGGTGAGGGCGGGTGGAGGGAGTGACAGAGAGTCGCACAAAGACACGGGGGGGGGGGGGGGGGGGGGGGGGGGGGGGGGGGGGGGAGGCGGGAGACACAACTGAACTCATTCAAAAACGGAATAGGAAATCCGAGGGGGGAGGGGGAAGCAAGACACAAGGAACCTTGTAGAAAAAAAAAGGAAACTCTGGAAGACGGAGGGGGCGGGCGCGGCTGGGGGCAGACATCGAATCTTTGCAGAAAGAGGATTCAAACCTTTGATGGACGGGGAGGGGACACCGACCTTAGAGGAAAACAAAATCAAAATCTGAACCAAACAGAAAGAGAACATGAAACCCTATGGGGTGGGGTGGACTCCGAACCTTTTCGAAAGAATGTCTACACAAAACCTCCAGGGGAGGAAGGGATAGTGTGGAGGCACACAGAAACGTATAGAAAGATACAAAACTCTGGTGGTATGGGGGAAGGAATACACTGTACCTTATATAAACAGGACCGAAATCCTTAAAAAAAAAAAAAAAAAAAAAAAAAAGGTGGGGGGGGGGGGGGGGGGGGGGGGGGGGGGGGGGGGGGGTGGGGGGGGGGGGGGGGGGGGGGGGGGGGGGGGGAGACACCAAACCGTAAAGAAAGTCACAAAACCCAGGCGGGAGAGGGAATGGAGGTTTACACCGAACCTTACAGAAAGACGATACAAAACCTGGTGGCTGGAAGAGAGACACCAAATCTTAAAGAAAGATACGAAACCCCCGGAGGGCGGCGGCTGGTGGGGGGTGGGGCGGAAGGAAGGAAGACACCGAACCGAATGAAAAACGACAAGTTTATGGTGGCGAAACTGATACCGAACATTGTAGGACACGACATTCTGGAGTGGAGAAACACCGAAACCTTGTGGAAACGAGATCATGAAACCTGAGGGCTGAGTGGGGGAGACGATGAGCCTCGTAGAAAAAAGGCACGAAACACTGTGTGCGTGTGTGTGTGTGTGTGTGTGGGGGGGGGGGGGGAGGGACATGCCTAAACCTTACAGGACAAGAAGTTCTGTTGAAGGTGGGAGGGGGGGGGGAGACAGAACCTTGCAGGAAGAAGACAATACTCTGAGGGGAGGAAGGGAGGGGGGGGGGGGGGGTAGTTGTGCAGGAAAAGATACGAGCATCATACAAAGACGATACAAAACCCCAATGATAGGAGTGAAAGAAACACCGAACCTTATAGAAAGAAGAACGACATCTTGAGAGAGGAAAGACGGACCAAACCTTACAGAAGGAGACGCTAGTACACAAGATACTGTGGCGAGGAAAAGACACTGAATTTTATGGAAAGAGGACAAGAAAACCGTAAGGGAGGGGGAGGGGGGGGGGGGGGGGGCACCGATTCTTCTAGAAAGCTAACACCGAAGTCGGGAGGGGGGGCGAGGGGGTAAGCACAAAACCTGAAAGAAGAGAAAACGAAGCCTACTGGAAGGAAAAGAGAGATGTCCAACTTCATAGCAGAGAGCGAAGCCCCGGTGTGTGTGTGTGTGTGTGTGTGTGTGTGTGTGTGTGTGTGTGGGTGTGTGTGTGTGTGTGGGTGGTGGTGGGGTGGGGGGGGGGGGCAGTTGAGGCGCAGCACAGCACAGAATCTCATAGAAATAGGATTCGAAACCTTTACGAGAGAAAAAGAGAACCTTAACTTGGAAACACGAAACCCTGCGGAGGAGAGAAAGAAACCCCTAACCACGTCGAAAGTGACACGAAACCCTCTTGGGGGCGAAAGGAAACACCGAACTTGATGGAAAGAGTACAATAACTCTCTGTGAAGACGAGTGGGAAAGTACAACGAACTTTACAGAAAATGACACGAAACTCTTGGAGGCGAGGAGGGGGGGAAGGGGGTCAGACACGAAATTTTATAGAAAGAGGACATGCAATTCTGGTGTGGTAAACAGACACTCAACCTTGTAGAAACGAGACAAGAAACCTGGGGTAGAGAGAGTGGGTGCGTGAGACAGCGAACTTTACGAGACAAGTCACGAAACCCTGCAGGGGATAGACAGGTGTGGAGGACACACCCGTTGTTACAGAAACAGGACATGTAACACAAAAGTTTCTGGGGGAAAGCATCAATCCTCACAGGAACGGGACACGAAACCCTGTGGCTCAGCTAAGAGAAACCGAACCCTACAGAAAGAAGACCGGAAACCTCGTAAGGGTAAAAGACACTAAGCCTTGCAGGAAGAGGATAGGAAAGAGGCGCAAGGGGTAGGAAGATGGAGGGAATAAAAACTAAACCTCATTGAAAGAAGACATGAAATCCTGTTTGGGGATAGTTATTCAGCCTTACAGAGAGTATACATAAAAGGCTGGAAAGAGGGGCAACAAACTAAGCTGTATAGGACACGAAGGCCCGAGGGGGAGGAGGGGCGAGGCATTAAAGCATTAGGAGGAGGACGTAAAAGCCTAGGGAGGGGAGGTGAAGAAAGGCAGTAGCCCCCTACAGGATACTAAACTATGTGGAGGGTGGGGTGGAAGATAGTAGCCCCTGCAGGATAAATAAACTGTTGTGGAGGGTGGAGTGGGAAGATAGTAGCCCCTATAGGATACTAAAGCGTGTGGAGGGTGCGGTGGAAGAATAGTAGCCCCTATAGGATACTAAAGCATGTGGAGGGTGGGGTGGAAGATAGTAGCCCCTATAGGACACTAAACCATGTGGAGGGTGGGGTGGAAGATAGTAGCCCCTATAGGATACTAAAGCGTGTGGAGGGTGGGGTGGAAGACGAAACCTTACAAAAAAAAAGACAAGAAACCCAAGGGGGAGGGGGATCTAATCTTATAAAAACATGAAAACACTGTGGTGGAGGTGGGGGTGGGGATGAGACACCGAACCTGAAAAAGAAAAACACGAAAACAGGGTAAAGGACAGGGGCTGGGGGAAGGGTAGGGGGGGGGGAAGCAGGGCTGGGGGACACTGAACCTGAAAAAGGACTAAAACACCTTATGGGGAGGAGGGAATGGAGTGACCACCATCTCTCGGAGGGGGTGGGGGTGGGGGGCGGTGGTTCACAGAACCTTTGTTAGAAAGGTCTCAAAACCTGGTTTGTGGGGTTGGGTTTTATGGGTGGGAGGCTCCAAACCTCAAGGACATGAAACTATGTAGGG
>JADBJO010032422.1:0-5000 GCA_016801955.1 Conus betulinus
TGGTAAGACTACGAAATAACAGATCAAGATTCGCATCATGTGTCAGTTCCAACCCGAACATAACAGTAGCAAAACAAAACAAAACAAAACAAAAACAAACAAACAACAAACAAAAACAAACACAAACAAACAAACAAATCACCAACAAACAAACAAACAAACAAACATTTAAAGCAAAACTTTCAGTACTCAAAACGAACTCAGATGAAAAGTACAATTGAAATAGGGCCTACACGTGCTCCACTTGTTTTTGCCGTGTGTACGTAATGAGAACGGGCGTGTATACAGTCGATATCCTCTTTGTACACTGACTGCTACTTATACAGCGGAAGACGGATCCTCTCTGAGCCTGAAGCAAGATTCCTTTGTATGCATGTCACCGCCACTTCTCCCTCTTTCACCACCACCCCCTCCCCCAATATTTTTCCCAGTCCCCATCTCCCACTCTGGTCTCGCATCTTAGTGATTGTTTTAAGTAAGAGCTTAATCTTTTGTTCACTATCTGCTTACACACATATACACACACTCACACACACACACACACACACACACACACACACACACCACACACGACACACACCGCACGCATGCACGCACGCACACGCACGCACGCACGCACGCAAGCACACACACACACACACACACACACCACACACCACACACACACACACCACACGCAAGCGCGCGTGCGCAACGCACACACACATACAAACAGAAGACACACCACAAAAAAAACTGTCCCTCTGCTTTTGCAGTATACATATAGTGCGGATGCACATGCGCTCGCACACGCGCACGTGCACACACCACGCCAACACCACACACACACACCACACACACCACACACACACACACACACCACACACACACACACCACGCATAATACACATACTCTATATTTCTCCTCTTACACAAGCACACACACACGCGCGCGTGCGCGTGCACATACACACACACACACACACACACACACACACAACACACACACACACACACATACACACACGCACGCACGCACGCAAACACACACACTGACTGACTGTAACCAATTTACTGTCAGATTAACCCATGGTTGTACTCACACACACACAAACACACACACACACACACGCATACACATACAGACACTTACACATACATACACACGCAACATTTATCTCTCTGTGAACACACACACACACACACACACACACACACAACACACACACACACACACCACACACACATACATACACAAACAAGCGCACACATATGCACGCACACATACGTCCTCTTTCTCTCCTCTTACACGCACAGACACGCATGCACTGGCACACACAACACACGCAAGCGCGTTTTGGGTGTGCACGCACGAACACGTGCAGTACACATACACGCACATACGCATACACTCATGCGCGCTTGTTCGCGCGCGCGCGCTCGCAAGCACACACACACACACTCTCTCTCTCTCTCTCTCACACACACACACACACACACACACACACACACACACACACACACACACACCACACACACACACACACTCTCCCCCGCGTGCACTCTTCTTCGTCTTACTTCTTCTCTCTCACTTTCTCTCCCCCCTCCTCTTCCCCCCCCCCCCCCCCCCCCTGTGTGTGTGTGAGTGTGTGTGTGTGTGTGTGTGTGTTGGCATGATAATTATATGTGTGTTGAATACCACACTTGCAGTCTTTTGTTAAAAGAAATAGGTATGTTCGTGTGTAAACCGTGGTGGGGCGTGACAATTTCTACTGGGAGTGGCTTTACCAGCAAAAGGCGTCTAGGTGACAGACAGGGGTGGGGCGGCCCAGACTACCTTCCTCAGCAGTGACAACGGGGTAAGACAGTGTCGCCGGTGAACGGCTCTCAGGCTGTGGGGCAGTTGGGTGACAAAGGCGCTGCCTTTCTGTGATTTCACCTGTGGCCTGCACGACTGGCAGGGCCCTCCCCTTGAGTTAGGGTGGGGGTGGGGAGGGGGTGGCAACGCCCCTCCTGGGCGCAGAGTGAATTTACGCGCGGCGGCTTGGAGACTTCTGTCCTACATGTGCTTTCCCGGGTCCGCCTGTCGCGGCACAAGACCGTCGCCACTCAGCACGAAGATGATCGCGCGGCAGCCCTGACGACGGCCTTGGGGAGAGCAACAAGGGAGACACCATCATCACGTCCCGCGAAAGAATAAAAAACATTGACTTCTGCCTGAGGAAAGCGACTACCCTGAGTACCTCCTTCCCACCGAAGAGACTGACTCCAACCAAGCCTGCCTACTGACAAGTCTGCCAGATAACCGACTCTGCGTGATGCGGCTTGCTGCTTCGAACAACTTGTCCCTAAATACATTTGCTGTGAGGACGTTGAACCCAACCTACTACAAATCGACTGTTCAATCTGTGTCTCTAAGGGGCAACCAGTTTCTTGACCTGACTGTGTGGTCAGACGCATCCGAGGCTCTACGACCAAACAATTATTGTAGTCAGTAGGGTGTTTAGTAGGTGGTGTCCTGCATATGTTACATCAGAAGCATCCCAGGCATTCATGGACTTCCATGACATGAAGCGGTGAACCTGACTGATGGACTGAGTTCCATTGTCTGTGAGGATCGCCTATGGGTAGCTACCTCTGGTAAACAAACAAACAGCACTTACTGTGACAGTGAATTCCAGGCAAACCAGCTTTGGAAACGAATGGCGACATCAATTTCTGACACAGCTATAAACCACTGCAGAAAGTTGGAGAGAATGGTCAGATGTCTACTGCACTGGGACGGTAGTGCGCATTATTAACTGCCATTTTCTTTTCTGCCCCAACCGGCTTCTACCCGTAGTTGTGTTTGCTACAGGCTCAGCTGGGAAGACTGAGATCACACAGTCGAGTTTTTATCCACTTAATGGATATGTCTCTGACAGCGTTGCTAAAATTTTCTGACCAACACTGCAGGTGTCTGTATCTCTTGGGCCTGGTTGTCGCTGGGATATATTATAGAAGTAAGGCAGAGTACATCCCTGTCATGCACTCTCAGACCGGAATGGAAATCCACAGCATCATCTTCATCATCTTAACTCTCCCCGATCAGTATTTAATAAAAAAAAAAAAAAAAAAGTATCAAATTCTGTACCCCTTTATGCCCTGCTCTTATGTGACTTCAATTTGGATGTCCTCGCGACGTCTATGGCCTTGGTTTGATTCAGTCTGGGTCACTGGCAAATTCACGGGAACTATCCTTGGACGGACATGGTGGCGCCCTCTGGAGACAGAGCTCACTCACCGCCGGTTCCACGACTAAGCAATTACTGTCGTCAGTAGGGTGTTTTAGTAGGTGGTGTCCTGCATATGTTAGATCAGAACAGGCACCACTGAACACCACCGAAGCGACTCAGCAGCAGTGCAGTGTCTCCACCAGTGGGTTGCCTCTCCATGGCTTGACATTGACTGCTCCCTGTGGATCGCGGGTGCCGGGGCTGCGGCAGGACGGTCCGGGCTGTGGCTGTACGGGAGCTGGAATGAGGGCGTTAATGCAATGCCACTGAGGTGGCACAGAAGATGGGGCAGAAAAAAAACGGGGGGGGGGGGGGGGGGTATTTTATTGAGAGGACAGGCTGGAGGTGACTCTTTAACTGAGTCTTTTGGCAGTCATCACGTGTTCTGGAATCGTGTTTGTCCGCCCAGTCGACGAGGATCGCTTCAGTTATCCTGAGTTAGGTGGGACTGAGATATGTATGGATACGCAGGTGGCTGATCTAGCCCAGGCACGCACGGAAGTGTGCGGTGACAGCTTGGAAGGCAATGTGGGAGACCTAATCTGAATTGCTGACGCGGCTTTCCTTGCCAGTCTCTTGTCGCGCGCAGCTGTCCTCCTTTCTTCACATCAGTTGACACCTTTGTGGATAGAGCAGCACCATCTAACCCGATCCATAGCACTTTGCTCTGGAATACTTACTGAACGACCAAAGTCGGGGGACGAAAAACCCCAGGTGTACTCCTTCGAAGTTTCAGTTTCAGTTTCATTAAGGATACGTCGCCGCGCTATGGACTAGTCCAACTAAGCTACACCACAGCTGATCAGCTATAGTACTACAGTATGCAGGGTCTACAGCCAGATGGCTAAATGAATACAAAAAGAAAAAAAAAAGGGGGGGGGGAGGGGGGGGGGATAAGAAAAGGGTCTGATGGACAAGACTTAGCAGATCTCTGATCTTCGTAATAACACGACACACTTGTCAGACCTTGGATGTAACATTGCCTACTTCCGTTGCTACAGCTCTCTGTGTGTGTGTGTGTGTGTGTGTGTGTGTGTGTGTGTGTGTGTGTGTGTGTGTGTGAGAGAGAGTGTGAGAGGTGTGTTGAGAGAGAGAGAGAGAGAGAGAAGAGAGAGAGAGTATGGGGAAGTGTGCGCGCAATGCTTACATACACGTTTTTTGTGTGTGCATTTGTGGGCGGGTGGAGTGGTGGACCGATAGTTGGGTGATTGGGTGTGTGTGATGAGGGGTGGAGTGCATGGGTGTTGAATTATGGGTGAGTGGATGGGTGGGTGGATGTTATGTGCGTGTGCATGTGCGCGTTTTTTAGTCTGTGTGTATGTACGTGTGCATGTCTTGGCACCCATGCACGAGCTGCCTGCGTGTGTATGTTTGCTAATGCACGCACACTTGCATGTCTGAAAGCGCATGTGCATGCATGCTAGTGTGTGCGTGTGGGCGTGAGTGTACAAGTACGTGCATGTGTGCATAAAGCATGCAATCATCTGGCTACAAGTTTGAAATGTTGTACAATATCGGATAGTTTAAACTAAAGAAATAGATGAGATTAAAAGATAATGATGATGATGATGATGATAGTAACAACACAACAACAACAACGATAACAACAACAACAACAATAATAATAACAGTAATAATAATAATATATTATAAAATAACGACAATAATAGTAATAACAATGATGATGATGATGATGATGATGATGATGATGATGAAAATGATGATGAAATAATAATGTAATAATAA
>JADBJO010032422.1:10000-15697 GCA_016801955.1 Conus betulinus
TCAGTACTGCTGTACATGCTTAACATACAATGTATGCGGCCCTGTAAAGCAACAGATGAAAGGGGAAAAAACCTAAGTTGTTTGGTATGATTTTCTTTCGGGTATTGTTACATTTTTGATGGAGTGTTCTACGAATTTGGTGTCAGTTAGGTATATATGAGTGGTGCAACATTCCCTTTGAGATGTACATAGCAAATGATGCTGCTTGTCGTTCACGTTGCCTGCGGCACGAAAGTGAGTCAGAGGGTAGATTTTGCTAGCATTGCTAGCTTTTTGGCGAAGACTCTGTGAATTGTTCATTCTTTCAGCCTCGGTGAAACATTTAACAAATGAAATGGTACTCGTCTAGAAAATCAACATCACACATGCGACAAGTAGAAAACATACGCCTTGTCTATCAACCCTTAGAACTTTAATAAATCAGGGATAGGCAGAAATACCCTAAACACTGAACACACCTCTACGAAACTACTAGAACACCAGAGTTTAGAAGACGTTGAGGGTGCGTGCGTGTGTGTGTATGTGTGTGTGTGTGTGTGTGTGTGTGTGTGTGTGTGTGTGTGTGTGTGTGTGTGTGTGTGTGTGTTAGACAGTGCGTATGTGTGTCTGTGTCTGCATGTGTGTGTGTGTGTGTGTGTGTGTGTGTGTGTGTGTGGAGGACGAAGATTTTTCCTTTCATTAATACTGATTAGCTGATCATATGTGTGTGGTCCTGTACCCGAGAAGTGGTGTTTTTTTTTGTGTGCAGACCTGTTGATGATAATGTTGATGAGGATTTTTCACTAGGAGTTTTGCTTTTTGTAGTGGTTTTTGTATCCCAGTTCTTATACAACAGGGAGTACTTTACAATGGGAACAAAGAATGCTGTGTGTGTGTGTGTGTGTGTGTGTGTGTGTGTGTGTGTGTGTGTGTGTGTGTGTGTCCGTCTGTGGTCAAAATGTGTTCCACTCGCTCCAGTCAAAACTACTGGGCCGATCTTCCTGAAAATTTGTAGGTACGTTCATTATGGGTCACGGATGATGCCCGATGTGTTATTTTACCGTTATAGCTGCTAGTAACGGCTATAACGGCCCATAACGGTTTTCCTTCTTTATAGAATATCTCAGAAAGTACTCAGCCGATATTTCTGAAAATTTGTAGGTATGTTCATTATGGGTCACGGATGATGCCCTATGTTTACTAACGGCTATAACGATCTATAACAGTTTTTTTTTTTCTTTATGAAAAATCTCAGAAAGTACTTGGCCGGTCATTGTGATTTTTTTTAGGTATGTTCTGTATGAGTCGCAGATGATGGCCGATGTTTACCAGAATAGCCGTACTACTAACGGCTATAACGCCCTCAAATGGTTTTTCCTCTTTATGGAATCTCTCTCGGGTATTCAAGACGAAGTGGGAGTACGTTTATATGCTTTGCATCTTGTTATTTGTTTAATATCAGAGTTCATGTCCATACCTACATTAACTTTATTTTGTAATTGATGATGATGGTGATGGTGATTAACATCATCATCATCTTCGTCGTCATCATCATTATAATTATTATTGTTGTTATTATTATACTTATTGTTATTACTGTTTTCGGTTTTGTTGTTGACACTATTATCATTTATTATTGTTATTATTATTGTCATCATCATTATTATTATCAATAGCATCACTATAACTATCCACCCCTTTTATAATCAATCGCGACTTAAATTGTCATCTTTTGGCAGCCATTCCACACATTCGTTCACACAGGATCATGCAGGCATACATACATACGCGCAGGCACCCCAAAGTGCCCGTCTGCATTTATGCGTGCACACGTACAAACGCATATCCACGTTTTACAGATAAGCTTTCACACACATACACACACACACACACACTTACTCGCGCGCGCGCACGCAAACACACACACATACACACATTCTGACACACGCACGTACACACGCATGCGTGCACGCACGACGCACGTATTCCAGTACGCGCGTACACGCATACACAATCGTGCGTGCGCACACAACACACACACATACACACACACACACACTCACACACACACACACACACACACACACACACACACACACACGCACACACACACACACACACACACACACACGAGCGCGCGCGCACCTGTAGTCACAGTGCCCACAACGTTAGCCAGGGGCCAACTGAAGGCCTGGCCAGTACGTTGGGTCACTGCTCAGATGAGGCATCCGGTAACTCTTGTCCATGAGTCTTCTTCCCACAGCTGTCCTATTTACTTACTCTCTTCTTTACTCATGAAGCTGCAAGTGTTGGGCACAGGAGGTCTCATGCGGAAGCAGATGTGGTGTAGAATATCTGGTCGGCCCCCTTAGAGTGTGTAAGGAGTACAGGACCGAAAACTTGTCTGAGTGGGGTTTCTTCTCTGAAGACCTTCTGCTGTCAAGCTCTCCTGGAGTTTTTTTCCCTGCAGTGGTAGATGATTCTGCCTAACTGACAGTATGTGCTTGAGTGGGTGAATGGGGAACAAATAAATGCTTCTCAAAATGAACCTTCAGCAAGCTTATAGTCTCCAAAGAGGGAGACCATCTCCAATGGGGAGAAAGCTCACTAACATATAACTCCTGGTCAGATACCGGTATTTCGAAACCTGATGTGTTTCTCCTCAGTGACCGCGGAAAGTGGTAATTTGACTCCTCTGCCTTTTCGGTTTTAAGAAGAATGCTATACCAAAAAAGGCTGGTGTGCAATACCATAGTATGTTTGTTGAGTTTCAAAAAACTAACTAAAGGTGCCACCTAAGAAGCAAAAGAAAATCATGAAAGAGAGCAAACAAGCTACATTTTCTTGTGAAAAGTAGAAAAATAAAAAAAGATAACCTCTTAAGACACAAGTGCTGAGGGCCAGTTCTTGGAATGAATCCACAAGGGACTAATTACAATGAAACAATAAATTCCAAGGATAAGTACCGAGCACCGAGATGATTCTGCCTAACTGACAGTATGTGCTTGAGTGGGTGAATGGGGAACAAATAAATGCTTCTCAAAATGAACCTTCAGCAAGCTTATAGTCTCCAAGAGGGAGACCATCTCCATGATCCAAGATTACCTGTACCGTGCTAGTGTTGGCGGCGGTTAATTACGATGATGATGGTGAGGTTTGGTCTACCTCAGAAACGATGACAGAACTGCGCCAAGAGACTCTTCAGCTCCCGTCTGAAACGACGACCACTGACGCAGTACAGCAGGAAGTTGACGGCGTGGTTGCTGTACATGACGTTGTCCAAACACGCCAGGATCAGCAGGAATCGGGCCCTGGCGGCATTGGATCGGGGCTGCCAGTAGTACTTCTCATACAGCAGCAGGATCACGATCGGTGACGTCAGCACCAAGAAGGTGAAGGACACTAGTAAAAACATGATGTTGATGTTGGTGCTGCCCATGCCTGTTTTTGGTGGAGCCAGGCCCCTCACTTTTCTACTACTGTCTACCTTCCTCGTCGTCCCCTGGGCAGAAGAACCTCTCAGTTCTGTCGTCTTCACTGGTGGGTCATTGGCTCTGACTGAAGTGCTCACATTCCGATTGTCTGTGAACTGCTTACTGAATTTACGTGAGAACTTGAGTTGTCTGATGATGAGGAGATTCAAGGTGAGTAGGGCAGCAGATGGAATGAAACTGTAGATGGAAGCGTCGATAACAGTGTATATCTTTTCCACATAGTCTCTCACACTCCCAGCTGGATACAAACACGTTAAAGGTTCTTCAGCGTTTCCTGTCGGGACCAAACGCCATAGAAAAAAGACTTGAAAGTTAAAGCAAAGGAGAAGATCCCTAATCCCGTGATGACTTTGAGAGCAGATTTAGGAGTGCACAATCTCTGAGCTTTGAGTGGGAACGTGACCACAATGGAACGATCCACAGTCATGGCCAGAAGCACCAGGACATCAAAGTGGATGGTGAAATAGAACAAAAAGTAGTGGAGAGCACAGGTCCAGTCACTGCTCATATAGAATACAGTATGACCAAGGTAGCGACTCACGACAACACTCAAGGCGTGACCAAGAACGATGGAATCCAGGACAGCAATGGGCGGCCATGTACATACAGGTGGAGGTGGTGCGAAGACTGGTGAAGACGAAAGTCACAAAGCACAGGAAGTTGAAGACGAGGCCCACAGTCATCATGATTGGAACATAAATTCTGCACATCAGAATGTAAATTGGACAAGTTAAGCAGCAGCACTGTACTTTCAAAGTGAATGTAGAACAATGAGGGAAAAAATAACGAAACATGGAAGACAGAACATTTTTTTTACATCCAAAGAAGATTCATTGTGAAGTGACATTACATCAATTGGGCTTAGTCGGTCAGTAGTGGTGTAATGATTGACACGATCTACTTCTCTTTAAACCAATCTCTCTCAGTGGTATATAATGTTTTTTCAACATTAACACACTTGAGTGATACTGAACATGTGTAAGTAAACATTGGCGATTATGCGTTTCGAATATGAACCTGTATGAGCTACACAAGCAGCGTATCAAATATGTGTATATCGATGATCTAAAAATGCAACAATATAAATGATACTGTGCTGACTAAAACCTAAGAATCTCTCAATTATCATATATCAGAAATGTAATGATTTTGAATTCCGACTAACAGTAATATAAAATCGCTTGACTATTTTGGGGTACCTTTTCCCTTATCAAAAGCAGTAGGAATACACTTACTTAAACCCATTTCTATTTCCCCTAAATGCAGTAAACATGTGTACGAGCAAATTACAGTAGTTTTGAGTCAAAAGAACGCATGATGTCTGTTGCTTCCGACAGATACTAAATACTAAATACTCCCCAAAGTGAACTTGATCTTTCTACCATAAACGTAGCCCATTTCTTGCCCAGAAAAAATCACATCCTATATCAGATACAGGACATACAATATCCTTTCCCCAGCACATGTGAAAGCCCCGGAATTCAATACCAAAGCATAATTGCGATGATAATCAATATGTTTATAGAAGACCAGCAGGGTCAGGAAAAATGGAAGCACTAGCATTTTGTTACAATAAAGCAGCATCCTTAACCTATTGTTAGCTTCGTGATAACATTTATGAGACGATTCCTTGGACTTTGACAGCAAGCAGCTTTCGTGTTCACTGGAAGAAATGCACTTCTAATAGAGCTGATGCATTATTGATGAAGGATATTACACTGTTGCTGGCAGAGACACTGGGATCCTAGCAACAAATATATTGCAGCTTCTAACCTGACCCAGTAGGAAAACGGTTCGGCAGAAATTGGGTCATCAGAGATTATACTACTAATGAACACACTGGATATTTCTGAAACCCCTTTTTATGAGTTCTAAACAGCTTTTTAAGAGCCTTTATTTTCCCCGAGAACGCCGATTTAGTTCATCGGTTTGTGTGAACTGCTTGCTTAGTATGTTCTTGTGTGTATGTGAGTGTGTGTGTGTGTGTGTGTGTGTGTGTGTGTGTGTGTGTGTGTGTGTGTGTGTGTGTGTGTGTGTGAGTGTGTGTGTGTGTGCGTGTGTGTGTGAGTGTGTGTGTGTGTGTGCGTGTGTGTGTGTGTGTGTGTGTGTGTGTGTGTGTGTGTGTGTGTGTGTGTGTGTGTGTGTGCGTCACTGAGAAAAGAAATATTCAGCATTGTAAATACAAGAGATGCTAGAAACAAGCTTTTTCAGTATCAGAACAAAC
>JADBJO010032423.1:2500-5000 GCA_016801955.1 Conus betulinus
CCTTCCACCAATTGCTCTCCTCTTTTTTCTTGCGTCCCTCTTTCTCTCTTCCTGAATTGCCTGCGTTCTCTCTCTCTTTCTCTCTCTCTCTCTCTCTTCCTTCTCCTCTCTCTCTTTCCTCTCTCTCTCTTCACACTCTCGCTCTCTCTGATTTCACTTCACCCACCACACACACACACACACACGCCACACACACACACACACACACACACACACACACACACACACACCACCAGAGAGAGAGAGAGAGAGAGAGAGAGAGAGAGAGAGACAGACAGACAGACAGACAGACAGACAGAGAGACAGACAGACAGACAGACAGACAGACAGACAGAGACAAAAAAGAATTGACGCCATATAGATCTGTATCTCTCTACATTAGAAGTTGTGGTGTTAAAGTCCAAAAGCGTAATAGTCGCAGGGGCGGTGAACCATGAAGGGTTTTTCTTCCACCTCCACGTGCCCCCCCCCCCCCCCCCCCCCCCCACACCACACACACACACGCACGCACGCACACGCACGCACACGCACACACACACACACACACACACACACACACACACACACCACACACACACACACACACACACACACACACACACACACACACACACCACACCCCCCACCCTCCCCCCCCCCCCCCCCCTCCTCGCCTGCCTTCCCCTAACTAACCCTGCCTCCTTTTGCGGCACAAACATAATGTTATCACAGTAACCCACATATGATCAGACTCTAACACATCCTCAACAGACACAGAGGCATCATGCAGCCGCCTGCAGCAGACTATCGTATGCTGTGTGACAGTCAGCAGTCAGAACACGATCGTCTGAAGTGGAAAGTGAGCAGTTTGACAGACCATTGTCAAAATCTACAAAGCGCATGTGACACAATTCATGACCCGCAAGAACGCTTGTCACTGCCTTTGACAACATGTGTAGATGTAAACACAAGTGATGACCAGCATAATGAAAACATTAAGATAATAAAAAAACCAACAAAAAACAAACAACAAAAACATTTTTGTATCAAAGTCTGCTCGACAAAAGTATACACAAAACTGGACACATTATGAAAGAAGATGGCACGCTTTTGGCATATAGAGAGTTCAGTTACAAATAATGTGGATTTTTGTATTGGCTTTATTTGGTACACTGGATTATAAAGCGTATATTCGGGAAAACTGCAGTAACAATGACAAATAACAAACATGAAGAAATGTCTAAGTTGTGGAAACTTATCTGTTCAGTCAGCAGAGGGGCACGTGTTTACTATGATGCCTTTCTGTGTGACAAACATAATCCCTACTTTTTGCAACAAGTGGAATGAAAAAAAAACTTGACCAGCAATTGGAATGGAATATCATTTTTAAAAAGGTAGAAAAAAAAAAAAGAAATAAAACTTAAAATGGTTTCAGATAAGAATTCTACAGCGTATATTGGGTACAAATATTGTGTTGTAAAAAATGAGAGTTGAACTAAGTGATCATTGTACATTCTGTATAGAGAAAGGGAAAGCATTGGACGTCTGTTTTGTTTTGTGAACACGTGGCACATTTTTGGCAACAACTTCAAGCAATAATGAAAGAGAAGTGTCCGCATGCAGCTTCTTTGATTTTTGTTGAAATGGTATCATTTGGGCATGCAGATCATTTTAGAGGCGAGGAAACCTTTGACTTCATACTACTTCTAGGAAAACGTTCTATCTATAAATGCAAATGCGAGAAGAAAAAAAACCTTCCAGTTTTGATAAGCTTTCTACATTATTTACAGACAAGATATAACTTTGAACAAGTTGCGAAAAGCGTGTAGTCAAGTCAAAAAACTGCATGAAAATGGCAACTGTTCCAATCTTTGATAGAAGTGTAACTTTTGGACTTGATGTATATGCTTAGGGACGAGTCTGTCTATGTGTCACTTAACATGCATGCACGTTTGGATCCCCTGGTGGCTCTGTCGTGCTCTCTCTCTCTCTCTCTCTCTCTCTCTCTCTCTCTCTCTCTCTCTCTCCTCTCTCTCCTCTCTCTCTCTCTCTCTCTGTTTTCTGTTGTTTCTGTTTAGTTTGTTTTTTGGCTTTTGGTCCTTTTTTTTTGGTCTGTATTTAATCAATTTTTGAAAAATCTCCCCCTACAAATATGTTAACACATGGTACGGAAACTGTCTATGGTACCTGGCCAAAATGTAAAATGTTTGGCTGTTGAAGCATAAGTGGTGTGAATTGCATGCTGATATGAAGTGAAATGCTACAAATCTGTGTGAAATGTCATGTTTTTGTAAGGAGAAAAAAAAAATTATGACCAGCAAGAACACTTTGTCAACTGCCCTTGACATCAATGCAGATAAAACACTATTTATGACCAGCAAGAACACTTGTCGACTGCCATGGACTACAAAGTGTACGCGACACAATTTATGACCAGCAGGAGCACTTGTCAACTGCTTTTGACTACAAAGTGTACGCGACACACATTCATGACCAGCAAAAAACACTGTGTCAACTGCCT
>JADBJO010032423.1:10000-15697 GCA_016801955.1 Conus betulinus
ATCTGGATGGGATGACTATCCGAAGACAGACGGTACCTTAGGCTTGATTGTGCTGCTGGCTGAATTTTGCGTCTGCAAATGCATGTTCGAAGGTTAACAACCGCAATTCCACCAATATGCTTCATATCTGAGAAGAAGATTATGACACTGAAAAAGATGCCAGCCGTATAGATAGGTCTAAAAAGACTCGTTACTACGATGGGCATATGTATGTAATCGGAGGTTGTCTCCTCCCTTGGAGACTATAAGTTTGCTAAAGGCTCATTTTGAGAAGCATTTATTATTCCCCATTCACCCACTCAAACACATACTGTTAGACAGAATTTAACTACCACTGCAGATATGAATGCTTATCTCCCCCTACTTCTTCAATCTAAGACATGAGAGCAAGCTTTGTTTATAATTCAACACACACACACACACACACACACACGCACGCACGCACGCACGCACGCACGCACGCACACCAACACACACACACACACAACACACACAAGAAAAAAAAGCACAAGAACAAAAAGCTGTCGTGTTTATAGTTGAAAGTTTCGTCTTCATTTTGCCTTCTTCAGCAAACCACCTCCTCCCTGAGTGCCAGCAGGTAAGGTAGTGAAGGAAGAGACGTAAATATTTCAATATGACGTCATAGAAAACAAATTACGCACTAGAATGATGCATAACCAACAGACCTGTCACAGCTCGTAATTTGACTTGTCATGAACCATGCTCTCTCTCCTCTCTCTCTCTCTCCCTGATCTCGCACGCTCTAATCTCCCCTCTCTCATCCTCTCTCCTCTCACCCCTCTCCTCCTCTCTCTCTCACGCCCTCTCTCTCTGTGTGCCGTGTGTGTGTGTGTTGTGTTGTAAACGCATTCCAGTGAAAATGTGAACGAAATATACAGAGCATAATATGTTGGTGTGCCGTTGTGCGTGCGTGTGTGTGTGTGTGTGTGTGTGTTGTGTGTGGTTTGTGTGTGTGTGGTGTGTGTGGTGTGTGAACGCATTCAGGAAAATGTGAACGAAATATACAGAGCATGATATGTTGGTGTGCGCGCGTGCGTGCGTGCGGTGCGTGTGTGTGTGTGTGTGTGTGTTGTGGGTGTGTGTGTGTGTGTTGTGTGTGGTGTGTGTGGGTGTGTGTGTGTGTGTGTGAGCGCGTAGTCTTCAGTTTAATGTCTATTCACATTATGTGGTCTTAGCCAAACAAAAAAAGAAGAACGCAGAGGAATTAAAAATCTACCAAGCAACATCAAAATACAACCAAAAATATCTGCATCTCACACTCTTCCTACATCCTCTCTTCCTTCCTCCCTTTTCCCCTTTTTTTTTTTTTTTTTTCCCTTTTTTTCCCCCTCTTTTTCTTTTTTTTTTTTCCCCCCCCCCTTTTTTTTGTCCTTCTCGTTACAGGTAAGTAAAGTTTCGGCCTCAAGCTAATCCACTGTCCATATTAGTGAGGAATCCTTTAAAAATTTCATCCAGGGAAGATCAAAAATAAAGCAAACAAGGTTTCACAAAAAACCAAAACAAACAACAAACAAAAAAAAAAAACAACTGCTCACATCTTACTAGTATCTGCATGTTTTGAATTTTTTTTTCCGCCACAAATGTATTTTATTTTGTTTGTCAATTTTGTTTTAAAAGCATTTAGTGTAAGTCTGTAGATCTAAGAGGTCATTGACCTACATGATGTCTGTGTGTATGTGAGCGCGCGCGCGTGCGTGCGTACGTGCGTGCGTGCGTGTGTGTGTGTGTGTGTGTGTGTGTGTGTGTGTGTGTGTCCTTCACACTCCTTTTGCTATGCTTCCTATACACTCCTCCCAAAAAGTTCTTCCGCCTTCCCCGCCTTCCTGACCCTCCCCATATATATATATATATATATTATATATATATATATATATATATAGATATATATATATATATATATATATGTGTGTGGTGTGTGTGTGTGTGTGTGTGTGTGTGTGTGTGTGTGTGTGTGTGTGCATGTGTGCGTGTGTGTGTGTGGTGGTGTGTGCGTGTGTGTGTGTGTGCACTGATAGACATTTTGTGGGCTCGGCTGTCTTGTCAGCTATCCACGTATATCAGCTTGTCCGTCGCTGACCGGAAGCTAACAGCGATGTACAGTCCCTAACGGATGCAGCCCGCTCATTCTGTCCCATAGCCGCTCGCATGGCAGAACGTGTTGTCCATCACACCAGGTCCACCTGGCGCACGCCTTCAGCAAAATTCCCACGTTCGCGGGGGGATGGCTGTTTACCGTAATTGCTGGTATGCTCTCTCTCTCTCTCTCTCTCTCTCTCTCTCTCGATCGAGCGCGCGCGCTTTTCTCGATCATAGTGACCTGGGACAGTGCGGACAGAGGACACTGATCCTATTCTCATTTGAACGCGCGTAAAGCACACAATATTATGGTATGCGTTCGTTCAGTAGTCGGTGCGTTCTTGTGTATCATTACCGAAATCGTATTTTTCTTCTTCAAATACCCTTTGTTCGTGGTGGATTCCGCGCTCAGTGCATTAATTACAACATCCAGATCGATGAATAATCGACAAAAAAAGGGCCTAAAGTACAAGCAGACTGCTCTGTTTGGGAATGCGGTAAGGATGCGGCTGTGGGGGTGTGGGGGGGGGGTGGGGGGGGGGGGGGGGGGGGGGGGGGGGGGGGGGCACAGCTGCTGCTCACCAGGAAGGCTCACAGCCTGAGCACAGCCACGGCCCGCGGGAAAGCTACCATCTCGTGTGTTGCTTCAACCTTGACACTGTTGACGTCATCAGCGGCGGAGTGGGGCGAGCAGACAGCCGCTCTGGGGAACGAACAGAAGGCCGACAGAGATCCAACCCCGGTCAACAGGAAGTGGCCAATGCCTTCAACTACAGGGAGTGAAACTCTTCACCAGGAAAGTGAAGACGTTTGCCATTTCCTCCCAATCTCATCCATGTTCATTTTCAGTCCTCGGGGCCTAACTTTGGCACGCCCCACTGAAGGAGAGTTAGGCTCATCGTCTTCTCTATTATCTCCCCAAGTAATGAGCTGACTTCGCCACCTGTGAAGGTTAGACAAGAAGACGATGACGAGGGAGGCGGTGAGTCTGTCGGCGACACACTCCTCCAGGGGGGTGGCAGAGAAAGCCTCACATCCATTAGCCTTAAAAAAAAGTGTTTGAAATAACTCCGCCGAACATCATGGACAAACGAATCACAAGACAAAACACGACGCGTCTCGACCTCTCAGGTCCTCTTCAGGCAAGTTCAACGACACCCAGGACAACGAACATGAAGAACGAGCAATCACTTATATCTCGGCGCTAGGTGGGCGTAGATTCACCCTAAGACCTAAGAGGTCGAAACGCGTCGTGCTGTTTTGACTTGTGATTCGTATGTCCATGTTGGTTGGTTGGCGGATTGGTATCAAACACTTGGCAAGTTTTTTGTTCAGAATTCTGCCTGCAGTCACCGCACAGTCACCCGTTGTCCTAGCCCCCCGTGCGTCCCTTGGACAAGATGCCTTCTTTTCTTACTTTTAGTCTTTTTTTTTCTTTTTCTGTTATTCTTTCTTTTTTTTTTTTTTTTTTTTTTTGAAGAAGAAGAGATGACAATCCTTGATCCTGTTAGTAAACATTTTCAGTTTCAATTTCATCAGGGAGGCGTCACTGCGTGCGGATTAGTCCCGTATACGTTACCACCACATCCGTTAAGTTTTGAGACCACAAGTTACGCATGATTTTAAGCTGATGGATAAATGAACTGACAACTAAGGGGAGAGACTTGAACAAGAAGAAGAAGAAGAAGAGGGTCTCGTGGCTACGACTTAGCAGATGTGTGACCTACGCATTAGTCAAACGCGCCGGTCAGACCTTGAGTGCCTACCTAACATTATTATTTTTGTTGTTGTTAGCAGCGTCTTCTTAAATTCCCCACGACACAGTGGGGGGGGGGGGGGGGGGGGGGGGGGGAGGGGGAGGGGTGTGTGTGTGTGTGGGGGATAACCAGCTCTTGCCAGGGGAAAAGAAAAAAAAGAGCAACAGCAACAAAAGGATGAGATGCACACGTTGCCCACAGTGGGTTTTGCGTGGCGTTATAAGTGATGTGCTTTCCAGAGGAGACTTCATCCAAAGTCCACAATTTGTTTGGGACAATAAATCAATTCAATCTGATTGAGGACTTGAGGATGGAGGGAGAGGGGGGGGCGGGGGGGGGGGGGGGGGGGGGGGGGGGGTTAGGGTAGGGGGGGTGTTTAGGTTCGTTTGGTATACTTGTTGAAGTTGACACTTTCTTTACCCAACAAATAAAAGAGGACGAAGGGGCTGAATTGTGCTCAGGACTATGCGAAGAGGCTCGCTGAGCGTTTAAAATTCGATTTTCTCTTTTTTTTCTTAGTGAACGTTTGAGATGCGACATGATCAGCAGTGCTAAACATGTCTTCACCGTGGATTTCATGAGGAATTCGTGCAATTTCAAATACCTTGCCCGGATGTGATTTTTTTTTTCCTTTTCTTTTAAAGGTCTGTTAGTTCTAAAACGAAGTGACCTGAGGGTGTGTTAGGCTTCTAAACGAACAGTGAACTGAGTGGTGTATTAGTTTCTAAACGAAGTGACTGAGGGTGTATTAGTGTCAAAAACGAAGTGACGCTGAGGGTTTGTAAAAACATTTTAAAAGTTACAGCGTCCTGGAGAAACGGTGTAAAAATTTTAACAAAACGGGGAGGAAAAACGGTGGGTAGTTCCACCCCGCCACCACAAAGGAAACAAAAGATTTCAGGACAACAAAACAAATGGATTATTACTGCTCTTGCGTCTTCTTCAGGTAAACTAGCAAAACAACATTTAGGGACAATGAAACGAAGAAGGAAAAAAAAAAACTTAGGTTCTCATATCGGCCCACGCCGAAGGGCTATTAAAACAACACTTCAGGACAAAAAAAATACCAAAAAAACGAACAATCACATTATTTTGTCAAACTTAATAACTGAATTAATGTTAGTCGATAGTTTCGTTGGATGTACTTTGACGCGTTTGGGGGGTGAGAAAAAACTTCACATCAGATCTTTTCCTTTTTCGTTTCAGTACTTCAGATGATTACGGACTGGTAGGTCATGGCTCTTTCGACTTGAAAAATATATACGCAAGTCCTAGAAGGGTAACTTACTCGCTCCCACAAGAAAAACGTAAACTCCAAAAGGGAATTCTACGTTACCGACACCGAATCGCCTTGCAGAAATGGACAGCACAGAGCACACACGAACAAACATCCACAGGGGCGGATGCTCCAACATTGCATGCATTGAGCCGGCGAGCTTAACGTCCTGTGGCACCGAAGTCCCTTCTTTAAGGACAAGGTTACCTGCAAGACATAGGTCTGCATATGTGTGGCAAACTGCTGTCGCCTGGCAGTAGCCTAGCCTCTAGGGGGTAGTTGCAATGGGGATGTTCGCCAGTTGTCTCTCAGAGCTCGTGTTACTCTGGGAACATTGGACTCACTTCTGGTCGTGAGCTTCTTGAATGTTAGTTCAAGTTTGGGTCGGAATTGGTCTTGAACGTTGGTTTCAATTCAGGTGGTTGGTAGTCGACGATGGGTCGTCGCCTGCTGTTCCCCCAAAAAAGGCCATCGACCAATGTAGGAAGGCACACGGGCGGCCGTAGGCGGGCTGGATGGTTGGCGATGATGGAGGTGAAATACGTTGTGAGTTGGCCGGATCAAGGA
>JADBJO010032424.1:0-15696 GCA_016801955.1 Conus betulinus
TCTGCTTACATTTTGTGAAGATGAATCAATCTATGATGAATAAAAATGTGTGCAGTTAAGCCGCCAGACAAACAGAAGAAAACAAAGGTCAAAAAGACCAATAAACTCGACGGCGTTTCGACCTCTTTGGTCTTGTTCAAGCAAGATCAACAACATTCAGAACAATGAAAACGAAGAACAAGCAGTCACGTATCTTCTCAAATTGCGCGCAGGATGGACGTCGAATGACAAACTATAGGCCGTTAGGAATTAAGACTATGTGCAGTTACTATAATGACGATAATGATAATATATTATTAGCAATGATGATGGTGATAAGATGATGATTGTATTATGATCATGATGATATCAAACATAATGATAATAATAATGATGATGATGATGATGATGAGGATGGATGATGATGATGATGATAATGATGATGAGGATGATGATGAAAAAATCAATATAATAAAGAAAGGATAAACTACCATTTTTGGTAATAACTGCATCATTATAGTGGTTGCAATGTTAATAAACGGCTATACAGACAGATAAGGGAACCAGATGCAAAGCATATAAAGATCTCCCAGTTTATCATGAATACGGTGAGATATTCCATAAAGAGGAAAAACCGTTTTGGTCCGTTATAGCCGTTAGTTAACGATCTATCTGGTTAACATCGGCCACAATCAGTGACCAGAATGAAAATACCTACAAATTTTCAGAAAAGATCAGCCAAGTACCTGCTTAGATATTCATAAAGAAGAAAAACCGTTATGGGCCATTATAGCGTTAGTAACGGATTATAAACGGTTAAAGATAACACTGGGCATTATCCGTGACCAATAAGGAACATACCTACACATTTTCAGAAACGAGCGGCCAGTAGTTTTGTCTGGATCAAGTGGAACACCTTTGCCACGGACGACAGACAGGACAGACACACACGACACACACACACACCACAACACACACACACACACACACACACAAGCCGGAGATTAGAGAGAGAGAGAGAGAGAGAGAGAGGGATGACCGAGAGAGGAGAGAGAGGGAGAGAGAGAGAGGAGCATCTTCTTCGTTCCCATTCTAAAAATACTCCCTGTTCTATAAGAACATGGGAGTACAAAAAGGAGAAGCTTTACAGATTAAAGAGCAGCATGATTGTAGTATGCAACAGTGTTAGTGGCGAACAATGGTAATAATAACAAAAATAACAATGTAATAATAATAGTGATAATCAGAAAAAATCATTATCATCGTCATCATCATCATCATAAAAAGTAATAATATCAAGACAATAGTAATAAACTAGTAATTGTAATAATTGTAATAGTAATACTGAAAAATATAATAATGATATTCCTGCTGGGTTGTAATGGTTATATTGTTATCAAATCCATTATTATTATTATTATTATTATTATATAATATTATTATTATTATTATTATTTTTCGACACCGCTCTAGAATCCTAGAATATGAACAGAAAGGAAAAACATCCTAGAAATTCGATTCCATTGATATGCGGTTTCAACATTTTCACGCTCTGTTGGAGTTAAATTCTGACAATGAGGGAAATCAAGAGGGGCTTGAAGATAAGTCTGATGTTCATATGGCCCCTCCTATAAGTGTAGAGATGATGATATTAGCAATTCAAAAATGAATAAGAAAAAAAAACCAAAAAAAACTCATACCTCATAAAACAAATCTTTAAAAAGTGTATTTGCAGCTCCGCCGAAAAACTTGACAAGCGAATCAAAAGACAATTCTTTAAAAACACGACGCATTTCGATGTCTTAATCTTTCTTCAGGCAAAATACACAACACACCAGGACAACGAAAATGAACAAACAATCACTTATCTTCATCCAATTTGCCGCAAGATGGGCGCACAAAACAGTTGGCCCCAATTGTCTTCAAACATACTGCTGTTCAAGTTGTGCAGATTGTTTGAAATTGTTCAATAAACTGTTTGATGACGCTATGGGTAGATCTAAATGGACGGAATCAATAATCGTGACTTTGTTATAAAAAGGTGGCACAAATTATCCAAATAATTAGAGGAGAATTTTGTATTCGTTATACAAGCAGTAAAATATTAGGAATGATAATAAATAACAGATTGCAAGAATGGATTGACAAAACCAAAAGTATATGTGAGCACCAAGCTGGTTTCAAAACAGGTAATTCGACTGTTGACCATATGATTACATTGACGGCTCTTGTTGAGAAACAGTGTTCTCATAATCGAAAATTGGCTGGCGCTTTTACAGATTAAACAAAAGCGCTTGACTATGTAAAAAAAAAAAAAAAAAGACCTTGTTTGGCCAATATTAAATGAAAATGGTGGAAGGGATATCCTTTACAGATGCTTTAGAAGTATGTGTAAGGTGGTTATAGCTAAAGTGCATTGCGGTGGTAAACTGACAGATTTCATCAACTGTATAGCTAGGGTTAGGCAAGGTTATGCTCGCAGTTAGTGTTTTTTTTTTTCCTCTTCATCAATGAGATAGCAATTGGATGTTCACAACCAATCTACAAGAGCTGGAGAAAACGGCACTATTCATCTCAAGGGCTGGACTGACCGTGTTGACCAAGGCGTTTGCAAAGAGGAAGCAGAAGAAGATGAGAGAATATAAGAAGAGGGTCTAATGTCCACGACTTAGCAGATGTCTGACCTACGCATTAGACCATGCGCTGGTCAGACCTTCGGTACCAACCTAACATTGGCAGTGCCACTGCATATGTGTGGTGAGTGAACACGTGTATGAGTGCGTGTGCCTGTGTGTGGTGTGTGTGTTGTGTGGTGTGTGTGTTGTGTGTGTGTGTGTTTGTGTGTGTGTGTGTGCATGCGCGCGCACGCGTGTATGTGTGTGTATGTGTGTGTGTGCGCACATGCGCAAGTGCACCTGTTCGGGTGTGTCTGAGTGTTTTGTGTGCATGTGTTTTACGTATGTGCGTGTGCATATTGTGCCTGTGTCTGTGTTGGGCAAGTGTGACCGCAAGTGCGCATGCGCATGCGCATCTTTGCGTATATGTGTACATATTGTGTGTTTGTGCGTGTACGTGTGTGTGTATGTGTGTAATGTATCTATGTGTGTGTGTGTGTGTGTGTGTGTTGTGTGTGTGTGTGTGTGGTGTGTGTGTGTGTGTGCCGTGTCTGTGTCTGTGCCAGTGTATACTGTGAACATTTCTCTGTGTGTGTGTGTGTGTGTGTGGTGTGTGTGTGTGTGTTTCTGGTGTGTCTGTGTGTGTGCGTGCGTGTGTGCATGCTTATATGTGTTGCGTAAGTGCACCTATTCGGGTGTGTCTGCGTGTTTGTGTGCATGTGTTTACGTATGTATGTGTGCATATTGTGTCTGTGTGTGTGGGTAAGTGTTACCACAAGTGCGCATGCTCATCTTTGCGTATATGTTTGCGCATGTGGGTGTGCGTGCACGTGCGTGTGTAAGTGTGTGTATGTATAATATATATATATATATATATGTGTGTGTGGTTATATATATATATATATGTGTGTGTGTGTGTGTGTGTGTGTGTATATGTGGTGTGTGTGTGTGTGTGTGTGTGTGTGTGTGTGTGTGTGTGTGTGTGTGTGTGTGTGGTGTGTGTGTGTGTGTGTGCGTGCGTGCGGGCGTGTGTGCAGCGTGTATAAATCGGCGCGCGCACACGCGCAAGTGCACCTCTTCTGGTGTGTTTGCGTGTTTTTGTGCAATGTGTTTACGTATGTGCGTGTGCATATTGTGTCTGTGAGTGTGGGTAAAGTGTTACCGCAAGTGCGCATGCGCATTCTCATGTTTGCTTATATGTGTGCGGATGTGTGTGTGCGTGCGCGCGCGCGCCGCGCTTTGTGTGTGTGTGTGTGTGTTGTGTGTGTGCGTGTGCGTGTGTGTGTGTGTGTGTGTGGTGTGTGTGTGAAGGTTCGTAAGGGACCACGAGATCGAAAGCAAGATCGCACACTCACCACTCACCATACCGGCCTTCAGAGGACAGGCACAAATAACACTTTAATCGGTCATATACACATATACACTCACATACATGTTTGAATTTGGGGTCTATCGCAGAAAAGGGAGGATTGAAAGATTGTACGAGAAAAGAGGGGAGAAAATATTCTTATAAAGAAGTAACCACCCTCCTGGCAAAAAAAAATGATAATAAACATAGAACACCCTAGGGAACCCCGTTAAGGTACAACCCTCAATACTAACCCACCATTACTAATCCCCCAAAAGAAGAAAGAAGCAAGAAACACAACCCACACAAACAGGGCAACGCGCACAATAAAAACTAGCATTTAATAAAACTAGCACCAGAAGTGGCGTTCAATCTGATACCATACCTGCATCAAATATTGGCAGCCCTTTACATTCATTTTATCTCAGTTCTGTAAGGCTGTGGAACTCACTGCTGGTGCCATCAAGGATTGCCACAGATGCAGGCTCTTTTTAAAAAATCAAATTGATAAGACAATCCGAAATCTCATATTTGATTGACTTTTCTATTTTAACTTCCCCTTATATTGTAGGTTACCTAGGCCTTAACCTAGCCATTGCTTTTTAATCTTTAAGTTTCATATGCGAATTGATTGACTTTTCTATTTTAACTTCCCCTTATATTGTATGTTACCTAGGCCTTAACCTAGCCATTGCTTTTAATCTTTTAAGTTTCATATGCGACCCCTTGTTTGCCAAATTTTGCTCCAGGGGCCAACAGGCTGAGTCGCATTTCTTTTTTTAACATGCGCGGTGGTGATCTACTCAATTTTGAGTGAACCAGTATTTTAGGAAGAAGAAGAAGAAGAGGGCCTACCATCCCAGTAAAAACGTTTATATTTTCACTTAATAATAGATAAATAAATAAATGAATAAATATCAATAAATAAATACAGATGTAGACAGTAGGAAGAAAAATAAATCCTTCAAGAAAACCAGACAGTTTGCTGCCCACTGGCAGAATGCTCTTACAGGGATAGGACACCCTCACTTCTTCAACTCACACGACAGCCACACCGACACGTGGGTCCACTTAACTGATGGCAATCCAGACGCCAAATCACTCAATGCACTGAAGGCACACAGAAACGACGAGATAATTGTCCAACCCCTCTCTTGGGGATCTCCACCTCCGATATGATGCTCCAAGGACAGGTGGGCTGCTCCCTCGTGCACGTGTGCAGTAGCACCTAAGTCATCCCTCGCGATGGGCAGGTCACCTCTGCCAGCTCACTTTAATTAAGTCGAGCAAACAAAAATGTCTGGAAGAAACCAAACCCACCACGATGGTGAATGGGGAAAAGAAACAAATAAAATAAAGGCAGGACCGTCACCCCATGTCGGCGAAGACGGGACGACCCCGGACCACTCTAAACCGGACCACAACGAAGACGATCAAAGAACAGTAATGCTCGCTGACAGCTCCCAATGGCGGAGACCGTTCTCTCCAATCAACGACTGACTCATGAGTGACCAGCCCATCTCCCACACATGCTATGCTAGCACCGGAGCTGTAAACGGTTGTTGCAGAGCTATGAAATACTCACACGTCCCACATGTTTTCGCATTGCCACCGCAGGTGAGAGGCCACACTGAGGAAAGATTGAGGGATGGAAGGAGAAGGTAAAATTACATGGACAGCTCGCCTCACCTCTCCTCTGGTTAAACCACCATGAGAAGAGAGAGGGTGGATGCTGTCTGTAACAGTGTGTGCCTTTGAATATTTGTGGGAACAAAATGTTCAGAAGATGACAGAGTAACAAGGTACGAACAGCAGGAAGAAAAGAAGAAGGAAGAAGAAGAAGAAGAAGAAGAAGACGAAGAAGAAGAAGAAGAAGAAGAAGAAGAAGAAGAAGAAGAAGAACAAGAAGAACAAGAACAAGAAGAACAAGAACACGAACAACAACAACAACAACCATCAACGCCTCTCTCTCTCCTCCCTCTCTCTCTCTCTCTCTCTCACACACACACACACACCACACACACACACACACACACACACACACACACACACACTCAATTCATACATGTTCACATCCATGGAATTTCCAAGTTACAGACCTGCATTTTTCCCACCAAAGCACACCTACCAGTGCAAATGCGTCTACAATACACACTGGGGTTATTAGGAGATTGAGTTGACTTGTGTTCGATCGTTTGTGTCTGCTATTAGAAAGACCCAGTATGAGTAGGCTGTATTGAAAGGTTAAGCGCGAGCGAAGGGAGTTAAATGTGTGAAAAGGAAACGGCGTAGGATTGTCGTTCTTAAAGGGCAGGTCACTTCCTTTGTTTTGAATGTGAGCTGTGTTAAGAAAAATTGGGGTAAAAGCTAAACACACTGGAAGTGAGTGTGGAGAGAGAGATTCGAGCAACAGCGCTGATAGAATGGAAAAGGCCGCCGACTGTCAGGCCCATTTAATACAGACATGAGTCTGTAACAGCTTATTTTGTTTTTTTCTAGCTACGCCGTTATGGTAGCAGTAGCAAAGTAGACGAGGCTGTGACTGGAGGGAGAGTCGGGTGAGCTACGGGAGCCATACCCCCCTGCCAGAAAGATGTCGGAAGGAACAGCCAGAGACAGCCAGAGATAGTTGGTATGCTGTCCAAACGTGCAGAGGCGAAGTCGGAGATCGCCATAGAGTTATGCTCTGGGGAAACCAAGCGAAAAGGGTAGGTGGAACACATGTATGCTGTCCACCATAGACGTTCGTGATTGGATGAAGAGGAATGAAGGTACCGATATTTGTGATGAACTGACCCCAGGAGGAATATAAAGTGAACTATGATCTGTGAACAGACGGAATAAATAAACCCCACCAGTGCTGTGTATGAAAATGGAGAAGAGGAGATACTGGGGGAAATGAACTTTTAAAACCTGGTGTTTAGCGCCTTGTGAGTTGTGTGGAGTTGGATGCCTGTTGTGTAATGGAGTATTGGCTGTATTCATGCATGCATGTGAGTTAAACTGCCTATTACTTTGTCACGCAGGCATAAGGAAGTATTAGTGATTCAGTTTGATGAAAACATCATCATGATAAGAGTGGTATCTTTTGAAACTAATGCATTATGTGTGTAATTTGCTTTGAAGACAGGTGTTTTTTTCTTTATCTTTATTCATTTAATTAATTTTGCAAGATACATACACATTATGTTGTTGTTAAGTCAATGTCACTGTGGAGGTGGTCAGATATTCCTTTTGTGTTTTACTTTTGCTTTGTTACATATTTACCCTAAGATTCCTTATTACATTTGCCACTGTGCATTGGTGAAAGACCAGTGGCTTTTTTTTCCAAAACAAATGTTACTTCACAGAACATATTTTGTCATTTCATTTAGTAGTACGATTACGGAAAAAAAAAAAAAGTACTCTGACGAGTTCTGGTTTCTTTCTTTCTTTTTTCTTTGTAAATCAAACTATAAACGTTTTCCTCCTTGAATTTTCAAATACATCTTTTCCTTCTGATTTTTTAATGCACAGTTGATTATGAATACAGTTATCATTTGCAGCAGAAAAACGTATCCCTGTAGTGTCAGTCTTTTAACAATTTATAATGACGTTAGTCTTGACCAAGGTTGGCTGAAAGGGGTGACCCTATCCTAAGCAGAAGAGCACAACTTCGATTAGTGTTAAGAGTTATAGGTTGTACAATTACTTGCCTCTTAGTTTCCTCTTAAATGAGTGAAGTTTTCATTTGAACAATATAATTATTTATATATTTGAGATAAAAGATGAAGACCAGAGTATTCTTAACCTTCCCCATATTCCCCAAATGTTGAAAGAATGATGACTCCCTCAGGCGATGACAACAACGACAACGACAATGGCTATGACAATGCTGACGATAATGTTTATGTAAGACATTGCATCAGGAGTATGTGAAGTTGGTACCCCTCTTCCATTACTATTGTGTGTGTGACAGTGGTTCGCTAAGAGCCAGTATAAGGGTATGCTAACTTTGCTAAGTTTTCTGGTCATATTCTTTTTCTTGATTTCGACAAGCGTTTCTTTTTTATTTTTTTTTTTTAGGTGCTGGTTCCATATCCACCAATGATTATCATTCTCCATACCCTAGCCCCTACACCTAGATCACATAGTGTAAGTAGACTCAACACCATATGTTCACAACATGTGTCCATTTCTTTCACAACACATATGAGTGTGTGCTGGTCAAAATGTTACCCAGGGTCACATTCTGCACTGTAGAACATTTTGGAATGGCAGGTTGATTGAAAATCTCACCCCTGGTAATATTCTATACCAGACTGATATTTCATATCAGGAGAGAATTAATTCTATAATTATAGTGCGAAATGTCACCAGGTGTCACACCTCTAACTATCTCCCACCCCATTTCATCCGTCCACACTTCATGCCAACCCCACTCTCCCACCTCAGTTTTTGGGCCAAATTACCTGGCAAAAAATCCACTTATCAAAGTAACTGATACCTTTTCAATTAAGTTAATTCATCCAGATCGTAGGCACGTTGGGGGAACGCAAGTATGTTGAATCCCATCAACTGTCATTTTTAAAAGGTATTTTCTAAATGCATATTTACTTGCATTCTTGAGGATACACATTCTTTTCAGCATTTCAGCTGAAGCTGTCTTGGAAGAAAAAAAAAAACAACAACGCCTGTTACAGATTATTTGCTGGTCACGTATCTGTTTGCCCACTTGGAAGAGCGGGGTGGGAGGAAGCAATATTTGTATGTCCAGGGTTGTTGTTTCATTCTGTGTGTGTGTGTGTGTGTGTGTGTGTGTGTGTGTGTGTGTGTGTAAGTGTGTGTGTGTGTGTGTGTGTGTGTGTGTGTGTGTGTGTGTGTGCGTGTGTGTGTGCGTGCAGGTGCGCACGCGCGCGCGCGCTTGTGTGTATGTTTTGTTAGTTTTGGGTGAGTCTGAGTCAGTGGGCATATATTCCACATGAAGCACTTATGTTGGTAATGATATTCCATACCCGCCACGTAGGACATAAATCCAGCCGGTGTAAATTTCATTTTTTGACATCTGACAACATATACCTGAATTCTCGCCTATGGACTGAACCTGACATTCACCCCGTGCCATTCCCATTTCAAGGGGTGGAAGGATGGAGATATCCACAATGAAATACAGTTGTGTGCACATGGCGCTGCAGAGAGCTCTAGAGACGTGAAAACCCTTTGTTCTGTTCCGTTCTTCCTCGAAGTCCCTTCCAACGTAGGCCTGGCCATACAGTTAGGCTGAGTTTTAGTGACAACTGCCCCTAACCCTTTTCACTGGGAGCTGAGTACAATCCCATGGACTCGGACATCCTTTTCTGGTCTGTAGGAGTATAAACGAAACTGCGTAGTATGGTTGAAGGGCGTATATTTGATTGCGTGTATTATTCCACCATTTATTTTTTTTTCATCCTCTCAAACATTCCTTTGATTCAATCTTTCTCGATCGTCCTACAATCTAATTTCTCTCATCCTCTTTTATGCGACCATCCTTCCATTCTCCCCCCTCTTGGGTTTAGTGGGAGACAGTTTGGTAAGGGTGAGGGCATAGTCCAGAAATCTGGTCAGGATAACTAGATTATCTTCCTGAAACCTGTCCCTGTCTTTTCTTTTTACTTTCCTGACAGTCCATTTGTTGAAAGGTAAACAAAGAAAGGTGAAAATAAACTTTCGTGTGGACTATTGTTGAACGCCTCCATGAGAGCAAGTAACAGTCTTCAGCGACCCTTCACGAACGTGACAAACTGAAAGTTTCTGTTTGCTTGTTTTTGTTTGTTTGTTTTTTTGTTTTTTTCTCAGTGCAGCTCACCAAAAGCATTCAAATCTGACAGCACACAGTCAGCTAAACCTGCCATTGACATGTACATGACATGAATGCTGTTCACATGCTGTGAACGTGTAGGATGGACGACGCAATAGACGACGTGGGAAATACTTGTGACAGTGGGACAAACTGATTTAAAGCACTGCACTTTGATATGTAAAATGCAGTCTGAGTGAACACTCGTCATGTTTCATAGGATGTCTTCCATGGTCTTATCTTGTTGTTAAAACTTAATGAACGAATGATTTTGAGGATGAGTGTCAAGAAACATAGACCACAGCTCTGTCCTTGCCTCTATGACGTCATCTCACCTTCCCTGTTTCCAGTCAAACGGGTTCTTTCTTTTAAAGCAATAGTTTTGACAAGGCCATACATAACCTGCCAGCCATACAACAGTAAAAGTCACTCTGCATACCTGTAGGAGTCTTTCTGGAGCAGGCCTATTGCAAACGTCAATCAATGAGCTGCAGTTGGCTTTTCACACATACATACACACACGCACGCACGCGTGCGCACGCGCGCGCGTGCGCACGCACACATGCACAGACACACACACGAACGAACACACACACATACACACACGCGCGCGCGCACTCGCTCCTGTTTCAAAATGTAAGTAAGAACCAGAGCAATTATTGCGCCTTTAAACATAACAATCATAATTTAAAACCATCTGATCAATCCAGTTGCCTGCAGAGGAATCACATCAGATCAGACATCTGTCTGCAGAAGTCATTGGAGGCTGATAAACTGTTCCATGACAATCTGCGGCGGCAAATAACTTTTCATGATGAAAAAAAAAAAAACACCGGCAAAACTCAATGGTGTACACATACGAATAAGACATTGACGGTGAACACAGAGAGGCTGCTCTCAAAACGAACAAAGAAATGTAACACTCATAGTAAACACACGTGACACTTACACTGTACACAGGAAGGTGACAGTTTAAACACAGTATTGACACTATCAGTTAAAACATTAACACCAAGACAGAATTATGGCATTAGTGATAAAAACAGACTGTGACACACATCGTGAAAATATTAAATAATCCAACTGAAACAGAAAGGTGAAACTCAAAGTAGGGATGGAAAGCGATACTTGAGTGAACACAAGTGTAACACTAGCACTGAATTCAAAGAGGAGGAGAAAATGATAACGAAGCACACACACACACACACACACACACACACACACACACACACACACACACACATGTGCGCGCACGCACGCACGCACGCACGCACGCACTTCATTCACGCACGAACGCACGCACGCACGCACGCACCCACGCAAGCACGCATGCACTCACACACACACACACACACACACACACACGCACGCACGCACGCTCGCACGCACGCACACACACACACACACACACACACACACACACACACACACACACACAACCGCACAAGCGGGCAACAAGGGAACTGAACTAGGGACAAGGAGGAAAGACTGAACCAAAGGGAAAGGTAGAACGATGGAAAAGGGTACTGGAAGAATGCATGGAAACATACATAAACCCTCTCAATCTCTCATCTTCCATCAAAGTCCATAACCGATGTGGATGTTCATGAGGTCAGGGCTTACTTCTCCTGGACAGAGTTGTGGGTTGCCATCGCACTCTTTGGCCTTGCAGTCGGACTTGGCCAGCACTGAAGGGAACGTCACAGGGAAGCTGTGCAAGGGCGCTGGTTATTGGCTCCACACAATGTTTAAACAAGCAGCAGGATAGTGTGAGACTCGGAATTGAATCAGGCAAAGAAATCTCATGAAGATGGACAGAATCCTCTCTGCTCCAGATATTAAACTTGTTCCTTCAGTACAGGATTTTTTGCAAAGTCTAGAACCATAATTTTCGTTTCTGGAGGGAGTCATAAAAGAGCGAAGAAAAAGGGAGGTAAGAATACCAATAGAATGATGACACAGAATTACACCCATTACCATTTCCCACCCACGGGAGAGTAGCAAGGGAGGGGCGAAGTAGAGCACCCACACACGAAAAACTCAGGTACATATGTTTTTCATACTGCCAGGGTAAATCACATTTTGGACTTCTACCCTCCTTCCTTGAGGATTAGCTGCAGCTGTCCTCCCACACTGTAGGAGAAATGTTCTGCAAACAGGGAACCTTCTTTGGGATCCCCACCACCTCAGCAAAGATGTTAAGGTGTAGATCAGCTAGTGGGGGTTCCTAAAAAACGAAGTCCCCATGGATTGATTTATAGTAGTTACAAACTCGCTGGACCAGCTGCTTCTTTATTCACAGATTTTTTAAAATAATTCTTTACACCCCTTCCTTTCCATTCTTTTTCTTGGTCTAGGCTAAAGGTTGGGTCATTCCACAAGGGGAAGTCAGGTAGAAGAGATATGACTCATGAAAAAAAATGAGGTCATGTGGGCTGGTGTCGAATATTGTGTGGAAGGTGTAAAGAATATAACATGTGCACACCTATTCCATGTCAAGCAAGGGTCTTCTGTGCCATACTGTCCAAAACCAAGTGAAAGAGAAATTGAATCGAATGGTCTGGCCATGCAAAATGTGTGCCCACTCTTCCAAGCAGGCGAACAAGAAAAGGATAGTAATATGAAATTAGGCAGGGAGCAGTACACAATAAACGACAAAAAGTAAGGTAACTCTTGCTCCCACAAGAAAACATAACTCCAAAGGAATGCTGCTTACGACACCGTATCGCCTAGCAGACAAGACAGCGCAGAGCACATAGAACAAACAAGGAAACATCCCTAAAAGGACGTTCGAAGCTTGCCTATAATACCCTGTCCCGAACACATCTACGCAGCAAAAAGAACTGGAAAAATGGACAAATACAAATTAACTTACATTCAAGACTGGTGCAGCCTTTCAAACCTTGAATATAGTCAGACAGGTACAAAGCTGAACAGAAACAAATACAAATAACCTCGATGTCATTGAAACTTGCGGGCACGCGTAAGCTCGCTTGCAGAATCAGCTTTCTCCTCCCAACACTTAGCTAGCCTGCCTATTACAACGCAGCTCCGCCCCCTACTTTGCATCATTCCTTCCCTTTGCACCACCATTTCCCGCCCCACCCCTTTGTCCCCCTGCCTATCAAGAGACACATTCTGCCCTGCATCACCCATTACCTTCACACCATTGGCCAATACCTCCCAGTCATGTTGACATTCCTAAGAAAGGGCGTACACCATTACATTCCAAACATGTTGACATTCCTGAAGATAGGGCGTACACCATTACATTCCAACCATGTTGACATTCCTGAAGATATGGCGTACAGTGTTTTCCTTGACCTCTACAAACTTGTCAACCTCAACCTGTCCTACCTATTTCTATCTCCTATAAGTAGGCAATGATTAAGTCAAACCCAAGCGCACATTATGTAACCTGGAGCACAATGCTGATGTACAATGCCATCTCGTGACAACTATCCTTTTTCAGAGAGCTGTGAATAGTACATCTAGAGCCGTTTATCAAACATCTCTTCTTGTCCTCTACTTGTCGTTCTGTCAGTCAATATAGCTCTCACCGACATCAGTGCTATCGTCTGGTAAGTTATCCAATATGGCCTCAGTGATGCTGGGTGTGGGTGTGGGGGGTTCAAACACACACACAACACACACACCCACACACACCACACACACACACACACACACACACACACACATATATATATATATATATATATATATATATATATATATATATTGTGAATGACGATCCTTCGGTTAGTAAACACAGACCTGACCACACTTGACTATTGTCACCTTTTGACCTTTCTTGTGACGAGTTGGTTTCAAAATGGGGTCACAGCAGGTGGTAGTTGGAACAAGAGTAAGAACGAATTACTGTACCGCCAAACTAAGGAGTAAACAAACTACAAAAAACACACACAACAAACAAACACAAAAAATGCGTTTCGACCTGCTTGGTTCTCCTTCAGGCGAGACAGCTCAATTGAAGAATATCAAAACGAAGGATGAACAGACAGATGCTTTTACCTTCGAACTGGCCACGAAAATGTCACATGGAATAATGCTGAAATACAGTAGAGGTCAGCACCAATAATAATAATAATATATAATGATAAAACAAAGAAGATTCCAGTATCACTAATCATTAGTATGATAACAATAGTAAAGGGAGTACCATCATCATCATCATCATCATCATCATCATCATCATCATCATCATTCATCATTATAGTAATTGCAGTAACAAGAAAACTATATATATTGAAGAAGAGGGAGGAGATAAAGAATGGATACAGTGATATCGTCATATTAGCATGAGATGATGACGATGATGATGATGATGATGATGATGATTATGATGATGATGATAATGATGATGAGGATGATGATTGATGATGATGATGATAATGACGATGATGATGATGATGATGATGATGATGATGATGTCAACGATTACAAGGACAGGAAGAAGAAGAAAGAAGAAGAGAAGAAGAAGAAGAAGAAGAAGAAGAAGAAGAACAACAACAACAACAACAACAAAAACAACAGGAAAGAGAAGAAAAGGAGAGGAAAAAGAAAAAATGATGATGATGATGATGATGATGATGATGATGAAAAAATGGTAATGATAATAATGATAATGATGATTATGGTAATAATTATTCATTATTATTACTATCAGTAGTAGTAGTAGTAGTAGTAGTAGTAGTAGTAGTAGTAGTAGTAGTAGTAGTAGTATAACAGTAAAAATCATGCCAAAGATAACAGTAATTGACAATTATAATGATGATGATGATGATAATGATGATAATACAACAACAACAACACAACAACAAACAACAACAATAATAATAATAATAATAATAATAATAATAATATAATAATAATAATAATAAATAAAAATATCAATAACAACAGCAGCAACAACAACACACTTATCATGAAGAAGAAGAAGAAGAAGAAGAAGAAGAAGAGAAGAAGAGTTCAAAAGGAGCAGGAATCATCGATGTTAAAAAAAGTATTTATATTATTAAAACAGGGAGAGAAAAAAGGAGCACACACACACACACACACACACACACACACACACACACAACACACACACACACACAGAGGTACGTACGCACGCACGCACACATGCACACATACACGTACGTGCGCGCGCGCTCGCGCGCACGCATGCACACACACACACCACACACACACACACACACACACACACACACACACACACACACACAAAGGAAAGAAGAAAAAGAATTTGTATATGCAGAAGGGATATTTTTTTCATTAAAAATGAAAAAAAGGCAGAGTTAAAAAAAAAAGTGGTGTGGACAGATACGTAAGAAAAGAATATATCAAATAAAACAAGTAGACACAGCGAATGAAGGGGAGAATGGAAAATAGCTGTCGCATTATGCATAATGTTGATTTCTATGGTAATGAGTACATTTGAACTACACAAAACAGGAAATCCTCATTTATTGAAAGTCTTTTATCTTCCTTGACGTGTGCTTAGCTTTATTTGTCTGTCATTTGAAAGGTGAAAACCCTAAAATTATCTGCGGTGCTGGTCTTGAGATTAGTTCAATATTTGATTGATTCGCCACGATTTTTGCTCTTTCCATTTAGTTAAGGTGTGTGGCCCTCTTTTTTCAATGTCGAGTCCCGCAAGGTGCTCAGTAGTATAGTGGCTCGAATCTTACTCGTTATCATATCCGATCGGCCCGAGCCATTCCCGGTCGTTATCTTATTTCCTTCCCTGCCCATTCTCCAGTCAGCTCCCTCGTTTTTTTTTTTTTTTTTTTTTTTTTTTGACACCTGCCTGCCCAAGTCGTTACACCAACAAACAGCTGCGCCGCTTTTGCTGCTGTTCACTGAACAGCAGTTTCTTACATTTACAATGATCTACGGGGAATAAATGGGAAGAG